>LPNX010390902.1:51246-79156 GCA_001517045.1 Pseudotsuga menziesii
GTTTCACTCAGAATCGTGCATTAGATATTCAATCTGTAAATTCATGCCTCATATCTCCAAATCTCCAAGAATTTTGCTCATATTTCTGCCTACGCTCTCAAAAGTGTTTGTGTAAATTTGTGCCTCCAATATCAAAAGTCATTGCTCAAATTTGTGCCTCAAATGTCAAAAGGTTTTGCTCATATGTGTACTTCATAGTACCGTTGAACTCTAGTAACCTAATGGCATTGTAACACCCCGGTTTTGACCCCGTTGCATTAGATGTGTATGATCTATATATTGTAAATGATCATGGTGCGAGCTAAAGTCCAAGGCCCCACAATTGATTGGTTATGCTATGTTTCGGATTTAAATTGTCACCGATGGTATATCGGGGCATGCGGCATACATATCAAACTTTGTCATCATGTAAATATGCGTCTTTTAATTAAATAACCCAACCAGCTACGTTCGCGGCAACTAAATTGAGAAGGGGGCATGATTTTCACAAGGATAAGGGTGGGGGATGTCAAATCTTGGCCAATGGGGGAAAAAGCCATGTGTCACCTTCCCTTGTTATATCCAACCACCACCATTAAAAACTACTGCTGTTAGTTGGGGCAGTTATTGTTGGGGGTGGAGTGTGGCAGGACTGTCAGTACTTGTCCACACGCACACTCCACCAGCATGGTTGACCTCGCGATGGCAAGCAAACCACTACCATCACTCCAGGGGACTAGACACTCTCTCCACGATGGTGCTGAAACACTCATGCACTTCCGATTACGCATCCTCTCCATTGTCTATTTATCCTCACGCAGGAGTGGAAGTCTTGTTCACTCTCACGCACAGGAGTTTTCCTGGTTTTACTCAGGCAGTTTTCCTCTACAGATTTTGCAGATGGTGTGGGCAGATACTTTCCTCACAGACTGAATTGTGGGTTTGTTGTGGTCTCCCTTATGTTGTGTTTCGTTGGGGCCTTCTTTACATTTTAGGGACGGGAGTCTGTTCCTTTTCACGCATAGGCATCTATTCTGGTTTCTCTCACGCAGCCAGGAGGGGAGCCACTTATCAGTGGTCATTCACATTTTTCCACATAGTGGAATCGAGTGTGTTTCCCCTTTGTATTTTGGGGTCTGGTACAAGTTTCCCTCATGCACAGGCTGGGAGACTATATTCTCATCGCAGTGTGGTCTGTGTAAGTTTTCCTGGTGGCTTCGTGACCCAGGAAGAGCGGTTGTTTTGCCCCTATTGTAGTTGTGTTTGCTGATACGTTTGGGGCCTGTTGAAATTCACTTAGGAGTCATTTTCCCTGTTAAGCTGTAACAACTGATTGATTGCATGTGTGCAATGGTTGGTCTTCGGACTGTGTTGGGAGCAAGGATGGGGGCTTGGTTTGCTTGATAAACCTGGTGTCTAGAAACCACACGAACAGAGCTAGAGGGTTGGCTTTCTTCTCCACAACCCCTGAATAGCACTAGAAGGGAATGCAGGGCCTGAGGGACTGTGTAGAGGAGAAGGGACTGATTCCTTGTGTTGGGTGTGTGTGGGTGTCTTAGAAGTCAGGATAGTTCTGGTGTAGGTGTTCCTGGCTCTTTAATGGGATCACCAGCTTAGCATTTATCCTTTCCCAAATCCTTGATGGCCTGATAAACCTGACCATGTTGTCTTGGTTGTCTTGTTGATGGCCTGATAAACCCAGCTGTGTTGGCTTGGTTGTGTTTTGTGTATCCTTGGCTATGTGTAAGCCTGCTTGTTCCTTATTCCTTGGAGAATCATGCCCAGCTTAGGGGTGGCAGTGTTGCTGAGAGATTGAGGAGCACATTGGCCTATGGTTGGGTGGAACGTTGCAGCAACATAGCTAGTTGCGGAATGAGTTCTTATAAGATAAGTAACCTTGTCTATTTTACTTCTGCAACCCTATTTACTGTTAATGATTATGATGAACATGTTGAATGAATGCTTGTATGAATGTATGTTGCTTCCACTGTGTATGATAAATAATTGCATATGTGTATGTTCTATTTCAATGCATTCTGTTTCAGCATTTTTAGGAATTCACATGTTCATGGGGCTGGTAGCCCGGATGGTTAACGCCATGGTAGGTGTAACATTCCAGAGACACTCAAGGTTTGGTTTAGGTGTAACATTCACGAATGTGAAATTCATGAAGTAAATCATCTGATGGAGTTTGGTGCAAATGTGGATATTCCCATAAATTATTATCTTCCTTTGTCCACCATCGTAAACATAAATAAGAATTTCTTTAACTTTTATATTTCTCATTTCTTTATATTATGAGTTAGTGTTATGCTAACACTCAACCCTCCATCCATAATGGCCTTTTACTAGATCCCAATAGAAACAAGTGGTTGGTATGTAGGCATTCCTTACATCAATATCCAAGGAAAGGGTTGGTATGCATCCCCAACGCAATGAATGTAATTTCCCATCTTAGGTAAGATAGGCCTTCAGTTTGAGTCCCATTTTCTATTTTAGAATGGAATCTAAGTTATTCTATTTCATAATTCTATTTCATAGGATGGGTTTATGTTCCTATCTCAACATTCACACCTTCCTTTTCCATTAAAGTACAATGTTTATTTTTTAATCCTTGACCTCACTTTTACTTTCTCTAGGTTTACCACTTTTGGAATGGGAATTTATAGAATATGGGTTCTATCTTTTCAAAATCATCTGCATATTTGATTATGCCATCTTAGTGCACTCAAGATGGGTACACCAATTTCCTAGCCTATTCTTCAAAAAGATCCTCCATAATTATTGTTTTTTTCTTTTGAACTTTAGTATGTTTTGGCAAGCAATTTGGTATTTATGTAAATTGGAGCCTTAGGCTTGATGTCCTTGATGTTGATCCAAATTGCATCATTGTTTGTACCTTACTAATGGAGAGACAACCTTATTTAGTGGAACCCTTGATGAGGAGTTAGGTATCTCATTGGCCTTGGTTTCTTCATTATGGGTGAGAGATTAAGTTTAACATGCCCTTTTCATCTTGTACATTATAGTAAGAAAACATTTAGCCTATATAATTGTGTCTGGATGGTCTAATGTGTCCCAGATCAAGATAATTCCAACACTGCAGAATCCTCTTGTTTTTTTACCATGATGATGTTATCGATAATGTGCATGTATTTTTATAAACTCATATCATGTTGTGTTTTCATGAAGTGAAATTGAGCACACATTTTTGTGAAGTGAAATTCAAAGTGTAAGGGGGAACTTAACATATATGTAAAAATTAAATTTCAAAAGAACGTGCTCAAAATTAATCATACTTGTCATTCATGCTTGCCACCTATTATGTGTCATCTCTCATCCTAAGTGTCTTATTCAGAGCTATATTCAAAGCCATTGGTATGGAATACATAAATGATAGCCATTTTTTTCCATTTTCATTGGCTTTGTTGATGAAGTTGCAGACAAAAAACCATTGTTTTCGTAGAGTACAAATATATAAATCATACTAGTTTCAGAGAAAGGACTGATTTCCTTGTGTTGGGTGTGTGTGGGTGTCCTAGAAGTCAGACTAGTTTTGGTGTAGGTGTCCTTAGCTCTTCAATGAGCTCACCAACTTAGCATTTAGCCTTTCCCAGCTCCTGGATGGTTTGATAAACCCAACTTTGTTGGCTTGGATGATCTGTTTTTTGCCTGATAAACCCAACTGTGTTGGCTTGGATGAACTGTGTACCCTTGTGGTGTTGTTATCCTTCGCTATGGGTAATCCTATTAGTTCCTTATTCCTTGGGGAATCATGCCCGACTCGGGGGTGGCAGCGTTGCTGAGAGATTAAAGAGCACACGGGCCTATGGTTGGGTGGAACGTTGCAACGACGTAGCTAGTTGTGAGAGAAGTTCTCTATAGGATAAGTATTTTTGCCTAACTTGCGTCTGCAATCATATTTACCATTGATGAAAGATGATATACATGTTGAATGTTGAATTGTATATGAATGCATGTTGTTTTGCTTCCGCTATGTATATGAATGATTAATGCTTCGTAATATGTTTTATGGGTTTTAAGTATCATGCTTCAGCATTATATGTATGTATGTCAATGTTCATGGGGCTAGATGCTCGGACGATTTGATGTATCGTAGCATCCTCTTCGCCGTTCGGAGGGTCGGGGATGTTACAGTGTGGTATCAGAGCATTGGTTGCAGCATGGGCCTGAATAGGCCATGAAAGACCAGTTAACAGAGGCAGGTTTCCTATTACCAGAAGAAACCAGGAGAAATGGGTGATGACAGAAAATTCTCAAAAATTTTCTAAGTGCCATAATTTTCGGCCCATCGGAGAACTTAGTATGAAGTTCCTCCGACGCAGCGGAACTTATAGTTTGAAGCTCAGCCGACACCACAGAAGTATTAGTCTGAAGATTACCCGCAGTGGGAGAAATTTTCACAATTTGACGAAGTAATGAAATCATCGGCGATCGACGACGATTAGTTGATCGTGTCACCGATGCTTAGCTGATTGAGCACTGTCGTTGCGGATGGATAGAGGAATATCCTTTCGACGGATAGAGCCTTCGGCCACCTATGCCATGGAGGAAAAACGTTTCGATAGTCAACGCAGTGGAAAAATTTTCTAAGTAACGAAATCATCAACCATCGGAAGACATTATTGGTTCGTGCGCTCGCCATTGCGAAAGCCTAGAGCACTAGTCTTCCGACGAGGGAAAGTTTCGACTGCCGATGATGATGTGCTTCATTTCGCCGATCGAAAGAGAACAGTTGATTTGGGTCGGCGATGGATAGGAGATGGTCGATCCGATGAAGTGGCGGAAGACAAGGCAAGAATAAAATTCAAAAATTTCTCTAAGGCATGAGATCATCGGCCATCGGGAAATGTTAGTTGTATGACTGGCCGATGAAGGAGTTAGTGGATCAGATTGTCGATCAAAAAAGGGTTGATGAAGATGGACTGCAGTTGCGGCTGCCTAGTCAAATATCCATCCGATGCCGCAAGAGAATATTTTCTCCTACTGTCGACGAAGTCGTGAGCTACGGAAGACAGAGAAAGATCAAGGGCTGCCGTTGCAAAAGCCGAAAGGACTAACTGCTCGGTGCCCATTACATCCGACCGTCGATGCAGCGGATTAATCTATGCTATCACCGATGAAGTTCGGAAGGATAGATGTAAGGGCCCGGTTAGAAGAAAACTTTGAAGAGTATAAAATCATTGAAAAAGTATTAATGATCAGGCCGTCGATCGGACGAAATCAAAGGATCGTGAACTCGCCGTTGCGGCAGTCCAAAGCACTATCCACCCGATGGATAGTAGGTTCGATAGCCGAAAGCTATCCGCAGAAACCATAGGAGGATCGCTTACCACCATTGCGACTGCTCAAGGGACTGTGCACCCGATGAACAGTCGATTTTCTCGCCGATGCAAATCAGGAGTTTAGTTGGTTTGCCACTGAAACGCTAGGAAGAAATAAATTATCAGACCACTGATGGGCTAGATGTTTTGAACACCAAAGTGTCAGAAAGGTAGTTGGGAAGGGGTCCGATTGGGCCTAAGGAGATTTGGGTTTTTCAAAGGAACTTCTCAGTAATTTTTCAAGTAGTTTTCAACTGTCTTTCAGCATATTTTGGCAGATTATTAGCAGTCACGGGGCTAAAAAGAAAGAGAGGAAAATTTTGTGTTTTAAGCAAGATTGTGTTTTATGAATTTCCAAAAGAGGAAGGTAAGTAGTTTTGATTTATATTGATGATATGCATCTAACAGTTTGCTACTAACACATTGCAGGATTATAGACCACTTCCAAGAGCAGTATTCCAGGTAGAACAGTGTGGTAAAGCAAGAGGTGGTTCAATCATGAGAATCCATGATGGGTATGATGCTCCGGATTCCTACGAGTGTGCAAGAGATGCCATGGGAGAAAATGTCTGTAATGAAAATTATGATATAGAATCTAATGGAAGGAGATTCCAAGAGACACCATCAGATGTTGCAGCCACCATGAGAAGTTTGATTAAATTACAGGAAGAGCAGCATGAGTTGAATGCTTCCATGTTGTAGAGTTTGATAGATTTGCAGAGAAAGATAGATTCTGGACGAGGTACATTAAGACCGGAAGGTAGTAAGAGCAGCACTAGGAGAAGGATAATAACTTCTAGTGGATCATCTGATTCTGAAGAATCCAAAAGAGATACAAGTTCATCTTCTTGCAAAAGGAAAAGAAGAAGGCACCATAGGGATCACTCTCGAGATGAATTTAGGAAAGCTAAACCTCCTACATTTGATGGTGAGATAAAGACTGGACAAGAGGCTGAAGCTTGGATTCTTGGGATAAATAAGTACTTTCAAGTGTAGGATTATTCGAGAAACATGAAGGAAAGAGTTTCCATATTCAATCTGAATGGAAGGGCATCCATTTGGTGGGAACACTTCAAGCAAGTAAAGAGGATCAGTGAAAGGAAACTGAAGCGGAAGCAGTTCAAGAAATATTTCAGGCAGAAATACGTCTCTGACAGGTATTATGATGACAAGATTAAGGAGTTCCATGGGCTGAGATTGGGATAGCAGACCATGGATGAATATGCCAATAAGTTCTTGGAATTATTGAGGTATGTCCGGTACATCAGAGATGAAAAAGTGAAGGTCCAACGATTTCTGAGTGGATTGCCTCAAGTCTGCAAAGATAGAATTGAGTTTTATGAACCAAGAACACTTGAAGAAGCGATAAGGAAGGATAAGTATTGCTATGAGAAAAGCAAAGGTAAACCTGATTACCATAAGGCATGGAAGGACAAGAAGAATGAGAAGTTTGACCAAAGGAGGAAAGGTTTCAAACCTTCTAGATTCAGGAATCAACAAAAGTAGCCATCCCAAGCTACGAGTAATCCAGTTGGAGTGATAGGTGGAAAGCCTAAAGAGCCACATCAGAATAAAGGTCCACTCAAATGTTGGAAATGTGAAGGACCTCACTTGCGCAGATATTGTCCACTTGAGAATGAAAGTGCAAGGCCATCTTATAACATTCAGGAAGTAGAAACAGTGGGACAAGTAGCAAGGGCAATCCCTAGAATTTATACAGCACTGGAGGACCACCAGGCAGATCATCAGTCAACTGTGGTTGAAGTTGCAGGTAATATTGTTGAACAAATTTTGATTGACCCTGGTTCTACTCACAGTTATATTACTCCTAGAGTAGTGGAGATTTGTGCTTTTAAGAAGGTAAAGCATGGAAATTTTTGGTTAGTTCAGCTAGCCACTGGGACTAAGAGAAGGGTCAGTGAATTGGTAGAGAAGTGTCCATTAGTTATGAATGGATTGATCACTTGTGTAGGTCTGAATGTTATATCGCTTGGTTCCTATGATGTTCTCATTGGAATGGATTGGTTAGAAGCTCACCGAGTGAAGCTTGAATGTTATAACAAGACTTTTGAATGCATGGATGAAGAAGGAAACTCGGTAGTTGTGAAAGGTATTCCGAAGGCAATTTCAGTAAGACAGGTTTCAGCAATGCAGTTGAAGAAGTTTTGTAGGAAAGGTTTCCAGTTGTATGCAGCTCATATTCTAGAACCAATAGGAGATGAAACTCCTAGGTTGGAGGACTATTAGGTGTTACAGAAATTCAAGGATGTGTTTCCTGATGAGATTCCAGGACTTCCTCCAAAGAGGGACATTGATTTCACCATTGAACTTGTGCCAGGAGCGACACCAGTGTCCAAGACACCCTACAGGATGAGTATACTGGAGATGCTAGAGTTGAAGATGCAAAAGAGTTGTTGGAAAAGAAGTATATCCAACCAAGTGTGTCTCCTTGGGGAGCGCCGGTTCTATTTGTGAAGAAGAAAGATGGTACACTCCGATTGTGTATTAATTACAGACAGTTGAACGAGGTTACTATGAGGAATAAATATCCTTTGCCTAGGATTGATGACCTCTTTGATCAGATGAGAGGAGCAATGGTATTTTCCAAGATTGACTTGAGGTCGGGATACCATCAAGTGAGAATCAAGGATGAAGACATTCATAAGACATCCTTAAGAACAAGGTATGGACATTATGAGTTTTTAGTGGTACCATTTGGTCTCACAAATGCACCAGCTACATTTATGTGCCTTATGAACAGTGTCTTCAGTAGGTATTTGGACAAGTTTGTTCTTGTTTTCCTTGATGACATTCTTGTCTATTCTAAGAATGAGGAAGAACATGAAGAGCATTTGAGATTGACATTGCAATTGCTCAAGGAGCATCGGTTGTATGCAAAACTAACCAAGTGTGACTTCTGCAGAGATAGAATTCAGTATTTGGGTCACATTATCTCAGAAGAGGGTATATCAGTAGACCCTGAGAAGATTGAAGCCATTATAAATTGGCCTACTCCAAGAAATGTGACAGATGTAAGATCTTTTATGGGACTTGCAAGATACTATAGGATATTCATTGAGGGATTTTCCAAGGTTCCACATGCCATCACTTCTTTGCAAAAGAAGGATATAAATTTCGAATGGATTTCAAAGTGTGAAGAAAGCTTCCAGCGGTTGAAGAATATTCTCACTAGTGCGCCAGTATTGAAGGTTGCAGACCCAGAGAAAGATTTTGTGGTCTGTACCGATGCATGCGAACAAGGGCTTGGAGGAGTTCTTATGCAGGACAACCACGTGATATGTTATGAGTCAAGGAAGCTGAAAGAACATGAGAGGAACTATGCCACTCATGACCTAGAGCTTGCAGCCATAGTGCATGCTCTCAAGATGTGGAGACATTACTTGATGGGTAGAAGATTTGAACTCAGAACAGACCATTGTGGTCTGAAGTATTTGTTTGATCAGCCTACTTTGAATGCTAGGCAAGCAAGATGGATGGAATTTTTATGTGAGTTTGATTTCGAAATCAAGCACATAAAAGGAAAAGAAAACAAGGTAGTTGATGCACTCAGCAGGAAGGTACAGGAAATGCATGTGGCATCTCTTATTATTTGCCAATCAGATTTGAGGCAGCAGATTGTTAATCATGTTTCTGGAGATGAATTGTATGAGCAGGTAAAAGACAAATTGCAGCAGCAAAGTGTTGAGAAGAGGTATGAGGGATATAAATTGGAAGAAGATGGATTTCTTACTTATAAAGGCAGAATTTATATTCCGAGTGTAGCAGATTTGAGGAGAGTTGTTATGGATGAAATCCATCAAGCTCCGTATTCTGGTCACCCAGGATATCAGAAGACAATTGCTACAGCTAGAAAGCAGTACTTTTGGCTAGGAATGAAAAAGAATATGGCTGAATACATTTCAAGGTGCATGAAATGTCAACAGGTAAAGGTTGAGCATCAACATCCAGCAGGCTTGTTGTAGCCTTTTCCAGTTTCGGAATGGAAATGGGAAGTTATTTCCATGGATTTTATTACAGGCTTTCCGATGACATGGAAACAACATGATTCCATCATGGTTGTGGTACACAAGTTGACAAAAGAAGCACATTTTACACCAGTGAAGTCTACGCATAAGACTGATGACATTGCAAAGATTTTCATGAAGGAGATTTTCAAATTGCATGGATTGCCGAAGGAAATAGTTTCTGACAAAGATGTCAAGTTCACTTCCAATTTTTGGAACGTATTGTTTGTAGATTTGGGTACAAAGCTAAACTTCAACACTACCTACCATCCTAAGATAGATGGGCAGATAGAAAGAGTGAATTAGGTGCTTTAAAATATGCTTCGCATGTATGTGATGGACAAACCGACCAAGTGGGAAGATTACTTACACTTGGTAGAGTTTGCTTATAACAATGGACAACAAGCATCCTTGGGTATGAGTCCATATGAAGCTTTGTATGGAAGAAGGTGTAGAACACCAGTGACTTGGGATAACCCAGTGAGTAAAGTTGTGCTTAGAACATAATTGATCAAGGAAATGGAGCAAGAGGTTGTAAAGATCAGGCAGAATCTAAAAGCAACACAGGACAGACAGAAAATCTATGCAAGTAAGCATAGGATGAACACAGAGTTCAGTGTTGGGGATCATGTTTACCTCAGAGTGAAAGCAAAGAAAAGTTCCTTAAAGCTTGGAAGTTGTGCCAAGCTGTCACCTAGATATTGTGGGTCGTTTGAAGTGCTTGAAAGAATAGGGCCTGTTGCATATAGACTTGCATTGCCTGCTTGTACTAGAGCTCATAATGTTTTTCATGTTTCTTTGCTTAAGAAATATGTACATGATCCTAACCATGTGATAAATTGGGATGTGATTCAGGTGGAACCCGAGGGAGAGTTCCAAATCGAGCCAATGCGCATCCTCGACAGGAAGGTCACAATGCTCCGGAACTGAGCCATAGGGCAGGTAAAGGTGCAATTAGAGCATTACGAACCTACAGAGGCTACATGGGAGCTGGAGGATGCCATGCAATTGGCACATCCATTTTTGTTCAATTTTGCGGAACACTGAGGCGATACCAGTACAACATTTTGTTCAATTTTGTAAAGCACTAAGGACAGTGCTATTGAAGGGGAAGGGGAATGTAACACCCCAGTTTTGACCCCATTTGCATTAAATATACATGATACATATATTGTAAATAATCATGGTGCAAAGTTAAAGGCAAAGGCCCCACCATGGATTTGATTATGTTATGTTTCGGATAGAAATTGTCACCAATGGTATATCGAGACATGCGGCATACATATTAAATTGTGGCATCATGTAACTATGCATTTTTAATTAGATAACCCAACCAACTATGTTCTCTACAACTAAATTGAGAAGGGGCATGATTCCTAAGGATAAGGAGGGGGAATGCTAAACCTTGAGCATTGGGGAGGGGATAAAGCCATGTGTCACCTTGTTTAATTTCTCACCTTCCCTTCTCTCATCATCGACCATCTTAGTTGTTCTGCTAGTGGGTGGAGCTGTTAATGTTGGTAGTGGAGTGTGGTAGGACTACCATGCCTTTCTCATACGCACACTCTACTGGGCTGACCGATACGCTGGCAAGAAGACCACTATGCCCACACCTGCACTCTCTCCACGATGCGATTAGCCGATTGTTCTGCCCACTCTTTCCACCACCGACTCTTCATTTTCCTCATGCTGAGCGGAGTTAAAAGGATGACAATCCATTGAATGGGGTTTCGCCATTCATCTCACACATTGCCTTGCTAATCGGAGAGACGTTCTTCCTCTTGTTCACGCAGAAGTCTAGGTTTTTTCCTCAACCATTGCCAGACTGTGAAGGATTGCCGTGGTTTTCACTGTGGGATTTTTTTCCCGTGGTTTCCTTGGTGACATTTTTTCTCCCTGTTTATGTTAGGGCGGTTTTTCCCCTGCTCACATTCCTGCTGTAGTTGTCCAGACATTCGTTATTGATCGTGGACTGTGGTTATCTTCATCATTCGTTGGCTATTGTTTCCCACTTTGTTGGATGCATTTTCCTTGTAAATTGGCTGCTGTAGATCGATGTGGAATCGTTGGCCACGATAGGGCCAAGAACGATTCAGGGGTTGGTTTCCCCCGTCAAAGCTCTGATTGTTGGTTTACTGCATGAACACAGTGGTTGGTCTTCGGACTGCATTGGAGTGGTGATGAAGGCCTGATGTGCTTAACAAACCTGGTGTGTTTGATAACGATATAGACAGAGCTAGTGGGTTGGCTTTCTTCTCCACAACCCATGAATAGCATTGGAAGGGAAATCAGGGTCTGAAGGACTGCGTTGTAGAGAAAGGACTGATTTCCTTGTGTTGGGTGTGTGTGGGTGTCCTAGAAGTCAGACTAGTTTTGGTGTAGGTGTCCTTAGCTCTTCAATGATCTCACCAGCTTAGCATTTAGCCTTTCCCAGCTCCTGGATGGCCTGATAAACCCAAATTTGTTGGCTTTGCTGATCTACTGTTCACTTGATAAACCCAACTGTGTTGGCTTGGCTAAATTGTGTACCCTTGTGGTGTTGTTATCCTTGGCTATGTGTAATCATGTTATTTCCTTATTCCTTGGGGAATCATGCCCGGTTCGGGGGTGGCAGCGTTGCTGAGAGATTAAAGAGAACACGGGCCTATGGTTGGGTAGAACGTTGTAGCGACGTAGCTAGTTGTGAGACAAGTTCTCTATAAGATAATTATTCTTGCCTAACTTGTGTTTGCAATCATATTTACCATTGATGAATGATGATATACATGTTGAATGCTGAATTGTATATGAATGCATGTTGTTTTGCTTCCGCTATGTATATGAATGATTAATGATTTGTAATATGTTTTATGGGTTTTAAGTATCATGCTTCAGCATTATATGTATGTATTTCAATGTTCATGGGGATAGATGCCCAGACGATTTGATGTATCGTAGTGTCCTCTTCACCGGTCGGAGGGTCAGGGACGTTACAAGTACCTTTTCCAAAAACAGTGAAAAAAAATTCAAATTACTGGTCGTATGATTGTTGCAACCTAAAAGGATGAATCTAAATATCATATGTCGCATAGAATTTCTTGGACAACATTACATTCAATTGGGGATGAGCATGCCAACAACATTGTGCTTGATGAAATGTTGGTGTTTATCGACTGGTTTTGACTTTGGTTTCCTTGGTCATACCGCTTCTTCCTGCATTCATATGCATAGTGACCAAATTATTGCAATAATTACATTGTATTTTTTACTTATCAAACCAGTGACCACTTGGATGACTGGAATTTTGATTATGTCCTCTACTAGTGACATTCGCAGGACTGTTGTTGTGTCCTCCTCTAGAAAAATGTTTTCCTCTTCCTCTAGAATTATATCTCCCCCTACCTCTTCCATGACTTATAGATGATTGTGCTGCAAATTCAACTTCTAATGATTTGTTTGATTTACCAATTCTATGTTCATGATTGATGAGTGAGGCTTGTAACTCATCAATGGTAAACTACGACAGGTCTTTGTTTTCTTCCAAGGTTACGACCAAGGATTCAAAAATTTGGGGAAGACTTTTGAGAACTTTTTCAACACCCCTTATGTCTTCTATGTTTTCTCCATGATATTTTTATTGATTTATAATCCCAATAACTTGAGTATAGAATGAGTCCACATACTTTGTGTCTTTCATTGACAAAGATTCAAAATCTCTTCTAAGAATTTTCAACTTAGAAGCCTTTAACTTTTCCAAGCCTTGATAGGCGGTTTCTAATGTATCCCATGCCGCCTTAGTTGTATTTGTTGATGCTACTCTTGGGAATATGGTTTCATGCATGGCTTGATGTATGTAGAACAGAGCCTTTCCATATTTCTTCCTATGTTCCCTCAAGGGATCCTTCTCAGATCCTTATGCCAGACTTCACGACACGTGCAAAAAATTACACTTGGTATGTCATCTCCTCTTCCTCCAGTAGCTCCTTTTCAACCAAATTTCCATATACCATAGGTTTCTTATATTTCCCATCAATACTCTAGTATAGACTCCCTAGTCGTGGCCTCATCCCATCTTCTATTATCCTCGACAATTTATTTCCTAGTTCCACTACTTTTCCCTTTGGTAGAGATATTTCTTCCACCTCTACCAGTCGTCTTCCCTTTGGCTTCCGCAGGTTTTCTTGTCATCTTTTCTTTACCCTTCATGGCTAGCTGGCATGCTTCTATGACCATCTTGAACCTTGACACAATCGAATAATCCTAGATGGCATACTTCAATACATTGACATATCTAGTGAACGTTTCCTCACCTTCGTCGGTTTGTACTGACCTGGTAGACAGTTGGTAGAATTCCTCAGTGAATTCCTTTGTAATCAACTCCTTTTGTAGAATCTATTTCCATTTTTTGTACAAGGATATCATATGGTCGGCAGACAAGAACTTCTCCTTTATCTTGGAAATCATCTTATCCAAAAAAATTATTTTCTCCTTTGCCTTATTTACCCTGTCATCCTATACATTGTCCCACCACAATGAGGTGTGACCCTTCAAATTCAAACAAGAATCTTTCACCCTTTTAAGGTCATCTATCTGCTCCATGCCAAAGTATTTTTCCATCTCTCTGACCCAGTCTATCAACTCTTATGAGTTCAAACTTCATGAGTAGGTAGGAACGTCCATCTTAGTCTTACCCCTAATTTCTAACAAGAATTTTGGCAGTTGTTCATCATGTTCCTCCTCTTCTTCTGCCCTCCGATAATTTTTGTCCTCAAACTCCTCATCACTTTGGTCGAGAGCTCATAAATATATCTTTGTTGATGTGCCTCCTTTACAATTTCCAACTCATTTTTTAATGTCCTCATCATTTGGATGCATTCTTCAAATGCTTCATGGTCCATCGTGACACATGTGCCTTCGTGCTACCTTCTTCCATGAAAATTAACACCTATGTAAACTTTATCTCTTGCTCAAACAACCAAAACACATGTCCACAATTGCACTAGGATTACCATGTCCTATGCAACTCTACCCAACCACAACTGGAGTTGTTCTCCACATCCAATCGTAGCTGGAATTCTTGAACAAGATAAATTCCTTCTTTGATACCAACTGATAACAACACCCTTATGAAAGTCGTTTCCAGATCAAAGTACACATTGAAATAGGACATGAGCACCCATAACAATCACACAGATACACACATCTACCAAGAGTTATGGATTATATTAAGCTTAGTGAATTAGATTACATAAGTTTTTATCACAAAGTCGATGCTTTTATGATAGGATCACTCTTGACTGTGATCAAATGTGAATATTCAAACAATTACATAGAAATGCTTTGAAATGGCGATTTCAGTCATATAATATCATTGTTTTGGCAAGAGGAACAACAACTCCTTCCTTATTTGGTAACATGTATTTATAGCCTCCGTGACTTGGTCAAATCCTTTGTGTTCCTCTTGAAATATTCTTATAGAAGCCCTTGGAATCATATAGGTACATCAAACCTTCCTCGAGTATCACCTACAATTGATTCCATCTTTTGTGCCACTTGGCTTGGTTCAACAACCACCATAATTGCTTATTAACTTCTGCAACTACCCTTGTTCTAGTGTTATAACTCTTAGGCTGGCCATCTCCAATTTTCATCAGTCCTCCCCCGACACTTTATTCATAGCCTCAACTATCTCTCTTTTTCTTGAATGATTTGTTCATTGACATGTCCTTAGACCTTCCTTGTCTGATCAACTCTCCCATTACTCATTCGGTTCCTTCATGACTGATCTATTCCTTGATTGGTTTGCTTCTAGTTGGCTTTCTAACTTTCCTGGCCTTGATTTCCATATTTTTGTTCTCCTAGAGGTCATCGTCTTATCCTCTATATGACTCTCATCGCCTATCCTTGATTGTATGGCATGGGTCGTGATGCCCCTGCATTATATCACCACTTTTAAAGATGGGAATTATGATGCTCTAAGTCCATGGATTAAGGAACCCTTATTTGACCACTAGATTAAAGATTTTTTGGATTTGAGCAATGAGGACAAGCCCTCCAAAATTTAAGGTTTATTCTTGGTATCCTTTAATATTTTTATCTTTTCCATTTGTTAAGTACTTGACCTTAAAATCAATGTTTCTAACGAGAAAAACTTCTTATGATGTAAGGAGTATTTGAATGTTATTGATGACATATGGACATTCATAAAACCTTTTAAGATAGGAACTATGATCTTCCAAAGCAATCATATTAATGTCTTTTATTTTCTAGTTAGAGTTTGTCTCCAGAATTTCTTAGGATCTACCTTAGAGAGGCGTAAAAAAATTTCCTACTTTTTATTTATGTACTGCATTTTTTTCCTTTTAAATGGGGCCTTGCATCTACTTATTTTTTCAGTTTTAAAAGACTCTTTAATATCTCCCTTCATGGCTCTTCTTGCAATTTTACATTCTTTATCATACTAAGGGCTCACTCTTCTAATTTTCTTTTTACCTAAAAATTTGATGGAGAATTTGTTAATAGAAGATGAGAGGGCAATGGTAAAACTATGATAGAGGTATTCTATATTGATCATACTTGATATAGGAAGAAATTCATTTTTAAAACCATTTGTGAAAATATAATCCTTATTTCTGACAAAGATCAAATGTTTTTATTATGATATTTTTCTTCTATTGGATCGCTATTCATGACAAAATTGAGGGTTATAATTCGAGGTCTATGATTAGATTCAAGATCACGAGTATTAAGATGTCTATATTTATCATTTTGTTGTATAAAGAGATATTAGATATGACATAATCTACCAAAGTACTTCCAAGCCCATGAATACAATTCATTTGGAAATAATTTGGCCACTTCACTAGACCGTTTCAAATTATAAAATCTTGAGCGCTACAAAATTTAACTAGCTCAAAGATTAACATATTTTCACATATATCTACAAAACTACTTTTGCAGTGACTATCTAGAGCAGGGTCTTTGTCTAACCAAAGAAGATTAAGGTTGGAGTAATTTCTTAGAATAATAGATCGGTTACTTGAAGTTCAAGTGTTAAAGTCACCCATTTCCTTCATTCCTTCGAATAGAATATATTTTTCTAAGCCATTGCAATGGAATTTTTTAATCTGTATTACTTTACTTATAAAAGTTAGACTTAATAGGGACAAAATAACATATTTCTATGTAGGTTTTTTACCATTAATGTCTAAAATCTATTTCCAATTATACTAGTTGTAAGGGTATTTCTTATATATCCTAGCATAGGGGAAGATGTTTTCACTAATATAACAATATATACCTCCAATGCCTCTATGACATGATCTCTTGTTCTAGATGGACCATAATAAAAATCCTTCTATACGAGGAATGTTAGATTTTTTGTGCTCCTAGGTTTCAACAAGAATAATGATATTAATTTCAGTGAGGATCCAACTTAACTTGGGGCCTTTGTCAAGGGAATCCTCAACAATTCCAAGAGAGGACCTGAAGCATGTCAAGTTGTTATTATTATATTTTTGGTTTCTGTCCCAAATAACATCTTTTCTATTTCTAATTAATGCCCATTTTCCTTCATTCCTAACTTCTCTTACTTTTTGAACCTCCTTCCATAATTTAGCTTGGTCTTATGGAATGTCGATATCTTCATTTATAAATATTTCCAATCCTTCTAGACTTGAGGTTTTATTGAGTATGCCATACTTGTGTTCAATAGATCTGACTTTGAATCAGATCATCCTTTCTTTATTCTCAATTAATTTCTCAAACCTCTGCAGCTTTTGTGAGGAAGGTTGTTTCAATTTGTAGCATATTATGTAGTTCTATTTTGACTACAACTAGCGTATTTTCTTCTACCTCTTGTCTTAAACCAAAAATTATGAGGTTCACCGCTTGTTTGTTGCACTCATAGTCTAATTCTAAGAGCTTATGCATTTCCGTATTAATGTGTTTTATGTCTAATTGGCCTTCTAGAATATATAGAGTCAAATTTTTGGTTACTTTTTTTATCTAGTTCTTTAATTATATCCTTCAATTTAAGATTTTCTAACATATGAACATCTCCAGCTTGTTCGGTTGATTGTTTGGTTTCTCTGCTTTGTTTTTCCATTGCATGTAATTTAGTCTCCATAATCACCATATTTTTCTCCATCACTTTTATCTGATTGTCTGTTTGTTTTTTAATATCAATGTCTTCAAAGGATGCAATTTTTTTTATCGAGAATGGTGGAAAGTTTTGTTTTCAAGCATAGATTCTAAATCTGTTTGTACTTCAGGGTCTATTTCTCCTCTAATTTTCTCTAATAAGTCTATACAATAACCAAGGATTTGTAGGGTAGTCATGCTAGGTCTCCCTTTCGCATTTTTTTGTATATGCGGTGAATTTTTCATATATATATATATATAAGAGTCTGGAGAAAAATAAGAGGGAGAAAGGAACTTATGCACACAGCATAACATTGAACGAGATCCTTATGGTATGGGAACAATCATTAATGGCCTCCACCTACGGCCACGAGGAATCCTTGGGCATGCCCTCGCTCAACTTTTGCACATGGCTTGCCTTGGTTCAGCAATGAGCATGGCTTAAACTGTTAAAGAAAACACTGATACCTCTTGGAAATATTAATCACTCGCAGAGCCGTACGTGACTCTCAGCCAACTCTGTCAGAGTCATAGAGTCTGTATCAATCAAGATCCTGTCGGTCAGTCTGACAAGAGGGAAGAGTCCACGATTCAGCAATGTAATCTAGTGGAATTTATTTCTGAAGCTAAGTTGTTAGCTAGATAGTTATTACACTCTTTAATGGAGAGTCAGTCGATTCATGTAGAAGCAATTTTCATGTTGCCTATAAATAGAAGAAGCAAATTGTAAATTAAGTTATACACAAGTTAGACAGTAGAGAGAACTCCAGGTGAGAAAGAGAAAACTCTGAGCACAGAGTGAAGTTGAAGCTCAAGCTTCTGTGTATGTGATTTAGTCGAAGAGCCGAAGCTCTGTCGTGAGCCAACAAGTCTGGACAGACAAGGTTGTAATATCTTTGTTATTTCCGCATAGTTATATATATGAAATAGTTTATGGTTGAATGCATTTTTATTTGGTCACACAATATTTCCGGATTTACCTGTGTAAATGTTGTTTACATTTACCAGTTAAGTGAAAGATCAAAGAACTTATAAATTTCTCATCGCTTGAAAGTTTCAGGTTTTACGACACATTGGTCGAATCAAGTTTTCCTACATATTTGGGTATATATTTTTATAAGTTCTTTGAAATTGTTAATGTGTATATTTCACTTCATCTTACTCACAGGTGAAAAGCATTTGTAATTTCTTAAGTCTCTTAGACTAAGAAAAATACTCTGTAGATTTCGACCAAAGTGAACTGACAAGGTCGTTGAGTAAGCCGACTTGAGAGGTCAAAGAGGTGAGTGGAATTGAGAGGTCAAAGAGGTGAGCCGACTTAGAGGTCGATGTCAGTCGACTTCAAAATGACAAGTGGTCGAGGTAAAATCAGTCGGTAGAACCAACAAGTAAGTCGAAGTAAATCAGTCGAGTCGAAAGTCTGACCAAAGTTGATAGACTTGTCTAATCGGGAGATAGACAAGATTCACCGGACAAGTGAAAAAGAAAAAGAGGCCGGCGTGAAAATATTGAATTTTTAATATTAACTGAGCAGTAAACTCAAGTTTAGTCGGCTTGGTTTTGGTTAACTGGCATCAGAGCAAGGTTTAAGAAAGAAATCTTGTCTTAAAAGGTGGAAAATTAATTTTCTAAGGAAAGTTAATTAAAAATTAAAAATGGATTCCACTTCTGGTTCATTACAAACTCCAATTTTTATAGGAAAGAATTATGAATATTGGTCTTAACAATGAAATCTTTATTCAGAGTTCAAGATGTCTGGGAGATAGTCCAGCATGGTTATGCAGAACCAGCAGACATGACGGCATATAACATGCTCACACAGGCTAAGAAAGATGTCTTGAGGGAACAGAGGAAGAAAGATGGAAAAGCTATGTTCTACATACATCAAGCTATGCATGAAAGCATACTCCCAAGAGTAGCAGCAAAAACTAATGCTAAGCAAGCATGGGATACATTGGAGACTGCCTATCAAGGTTTGAATAAGGTAAGAACATCCAAGCTTCAGATTCTGAGAAGAGAATTTGAATCTCTGTCCATGAAAGATTCAGAGAATGTAAACTCATTCCACACCAAAGTTGTTGGGTTGATAAAACAACTGAAATCTCATGGAGAAGCCATAGAAGACCGAAGGGTTGTTGAAAAAATTCTTAGAAGTCTTCCCCTAAGATTTGAAAACTTGGTTGTGACCTTAGAAGAACACACAAACATGTCGACATTTACCATTGATGAGATGCAAGCTTCACTCATCATCCATGAACACGGACTCAATAGAATACAAACATCATTGGAAGGTGCATTTGTAGCACAGTCATCCATAAGCCATGGTAGAGGCAGGGGGAGAAACAACTTCAGAGGCAGAGGAAGAAGTTCTTCAAAAAGAGGACGAGGCAGAAGTCTTGTAAATGCTGGTGGTAGAGGAGATAATCAGAACCCAAGTCAGCCAAGTGGCCAAAGGTTTGATAAATAAAAAATTCAATGTCATTATTGTAAGAAATTTGGTCATTATGCATATGAATGCAGGAAGAAACAATATGACCAAGGGAGACAAATCCCAAATCAATCAACCAACACCAACACTTCAACAAGTGCAATGTTAATGGCATCGACATCTCCACTCGAATGCAATGTTGTTCAAGAAAGTCCACATGGAATATGGTACTTAGATTCAGGATGCAACAATCACATGTCTAAGTTATTGTCTTAGGAAAAGGTACTGTTGATATTCTAACTAAACAGGGGAAGAGTAAGTATAGCCCTGATGTCTATCGTGTCGAAGGTCTTAAACATAATTTGTTAAGCATTAGACAATTGATACAAAAATACTACAGAGTCTACATGGAAGATGATCACTGTGTGATCAAAGACAAGCGTCCAAGTGACCAGCTCATAGCAAAAGTGCCAATGACAAGCAACCGCTTGTTTCCATTGAGGATAGTTCTCGACATGAAAGGGAAGACAAACACAGGAGCCACATCTAATTAAGAAAGTGAAGAAATGGTTGAGCTCTTCGACAAGAGAGAAAATTGCAGCGCTAATTTGCAAGCTGCATTTCAAACAGAAGTTCAGGATGAATCTTGGTTGTGGCATTTCAAATTTTGACATCTAAATTTTGGTGGGATGAAACTATTGCACACAAAGACTATGGTGAAAGAATTACCATTGATCAACAGACCAGAGAGGGTTTTTGAAGGCTGCATTTTTGGCAAGCAACACAGCGAGACTTTTCCAGTCGAAAAGTCCTATCATCGCACACCACTTGAAATTGTGCACTCTGATATTTGTGGTCCAATGCAGACATCATCCATTGGTGGCTACAAATATTTTCTAACTTTTATTGATGACTACTCAAGAAAAACATGGGTTTATTATTTGAAACATAAATCTGATACATTTAGTTATTTTCAGCAGTTCAAGGCACTCGTGGAGAATCGGAGTGGACACCGCATCAAGATCTTAAGGACCGACAGAGGAGGTGAATATGTTTCAAATGAATTTCTGAATTTTTGCAAGACCCATGGCATACAGAAACAATTCACTGCACGGTATACACCTCAGCAGAACGGTATTGCCGAAAGAAAGAGTAGAACCATCATGGAGATGGCGCACAGCATGTTGGTAGCCAAGCATTTGCCAAATGAATATTGGGGTGAAGCAGTCGCAACTGCTATATACATTATGAACTGGTGTCCGACAAAGAGTGTGAAGAACAAATTTCCCCAAGAAGCATGGACATGTATGAATCATAGTGTTTCACATTTAAAAGTTTTTGGTTGTGTTGCATATGCTCATGTTCCAGATGAGCTGAGAAGGAAGCTAGACAAGAAGGGACAAAAATGTATTTTTGTTGGCTATTCAAAAGACACAAAAGCATACAAGCTGTATGATCCCGTCACAAGGAAAGTGATAGTTAGTCGAGATGTTCAATTTGTCGAGAATGAATCATGGGATGGAACCATCGACATAAATGTCAAGATTGTGTCGAATGTTGACAATGATGATATGGAAGAGGAAGTGGTCCAAACACCACATGTAAGTCAACCAGTCGCAGCACCATCGACTCCCATGACACCATGACATGGTTCAACACAAGGACCATCGACACAAGTAGCATCTCAAGCTACACCGACAAGTACACCAAGAGGACAATAGACTCCATCAAGCATTTCATCAAGGTCGACATCGACATAACCGGTGAAGACAAGAAGTTTGCGAGAGATATATGAAGTTGGTACACCAAATTCATTCTCTCTCTTTGCATTATTTTCCCCTATATATGATCCACTAACATTTGAAGAAGCTGTTGAAGAAGAAGTATGGGCACAAACCATGGATGAAGAAAAATAATGCATTGAGAAAAACCAGACATGGGAACTAGTTGATGTACCAAAAGGCAAAGATGTAATCATTGTCAAATGGATTTACAAGACAAAGCAAGATGCTGATGAGAATGTGCAAAAGCACAAAGAAAGAATGGTAGCAAGAGGGTTCACACAACAACCCAGCATAGACTTCAATGAAATGTTTGCACATGTTGCATGCATGGATACAGTCAGAACATTTTTGGCCATTGCTGCACAAAACAAATGGCATGTTCATCAAATGGATGTCAAGTTGGCATTCTTAAATGGATATCTAGAATAGGAAGTATATGTGGAACAACCACAAGGGTATGAAGTTCAAGGTCAAGAGCATAAAGTTTACAGGATGAAAAAGACACTCTATGGTTTGAAACAAGCTCCTAGAGCTTGGTACAGTCGGATTGATTCCTATCTCACTGAAAATGGATTTCACAGAAGTGAACGTGAACCGGCTTTGTACACCAAAGTCGATGAGCAAGGTAAGATGTTAATTGTTTTCCTGTATGTAGATGATTTAATATTTATTGGTGATTTTGGTATAGCAGACTTTAAAGAAGTCATGGAAAGTAAATTTGAAATTACTGATCTGGGGCTTATGAAGTTTTTCTAGGCATTGAAGTTCAGTAGTCTGAAAGTGGTATATTTATATCATAGTGTAAGTATGTAAGTGAAGTTTTAAAAAGGTTTAACATGTATAATTGCAAGACATCCCCAACACCAGTAATAACAGGTTTAAAATTGAGCAAAGATGATGAAGGATCGACTGTTGATCCTACGCTGTTCAAAAGGCTTGTTGGCAGCCTTATGTATTTGACAACGACAAGACCAGACATTATGTATGGTGTAAGTTTGATCTCAAGGTTCATGTAGTCACCAAAAGACTCACATTGGCAAGTAGGTAAAAGAATTTTGAGGTATGTAAGTGGCACAAAAGACCTTGGTATTATGTATTCAACCTCAGAAAATTTTAAACTCATTAGTTACACTGACAATGACAATGGAGGCAACATAGATGACAGGAAGAGCACATCTGGGTACACATTTAATTTTGGTACAGGTGTTGTTTCATGGGATTCAAAGAAACATTCCATAGTAACTCTGTCTTCAGCTGAAGCAGAGTATGTTGTAGCAACAAGTGCTGCATGTCAAGCTGTCTGGATGAGGAGAGTATTAAAAGACTTGTCACAGAACTATCAAGAACCGACAACCGTATCTGCGACAACAATTTAGCCATAGCATTATCAAAGAATCATGTGTTTCACAAGAGAACCAAGCACATCGACACAAGGTAAATCATTTCATAAGAGAGTTGGTGAACAACAAAGAATTTTGTTTGGAATTTTGCAAGTCTGAAGATTAACTTGCAAAAATCTTTACAAAACCATTGGCAAAGGATACTTTCCATATATGCGTAGTTATCTTGGAATGACAAGTTCTCTAAAGTGAACTCTGACATAAACAGAGCATGTCTAAGCTCTGAAACATTTTTTAATATTTTTTTAATTACGATCTGCTCATAATTAAGGGGGAGTGTTGAAAATATTAATCACTCGTAGATCCGTATCTCACTCTTAGCCGACTCTATCAGAGTCTGTATCAATCAAGATCTTGTCGGTCAGTCTGACAAGAGGGAAGAGTCCACGATTCGGCAATGTAATATAGTCGAATTTATTTCTAAAGCTCAGTTGTTAGGTAGATAGTTATTACAGTATTTAATGGAGAGTCAGTCAATTCATGTTGTCAAAACCCCAAATTTTCACAAAAATTTAAAATTTTTGAGATAATATAAAATGTGTATAGTTGCAGTTAGATAACTACTAGCAGCTAATAGAAGAAATGAAATAGATAATAAAAGTAACCATTAACTTTAACATATATAGATTAATTTCTTTATTTATTTTGATATTAGATGCAAATAATCTGCATTCAAATATTTAGCTGTACTAATGGTTTGAATATCAAGTAGGTGAGGAGTTACTTTCTAGCTGGGGCTTACTTAGCGATTGCTAACGTATCTGGATTTCTGGATCTTTACAGGCTAGACAGGTAAATTTTTTTGAACCAGTAAAAGTTTATTAAGGCGTTACACCAGATATACTTCTTTTAACATAAAAGTACTACTAGAGTAAAAGTTTGCTTAGAAGACTCAAGGTCTTACAAGGAAAAGTAATGTTTTCTTTTACTTGATTACAAAAATGATAATACTTAATATTCTTATCGTAAGAGTTATTAACGTTTCCCTACTGTTTTCCTTTTAACAGATAGATCACTAAGACAGATAAAACCTCCTTCTAACTTTACTCTAAGCTATTTCCAGTTCTTGTTAGAGCTCATGATTTTGTATCATAAATATTTCGCTGACATAAGAGTCTATTACTATTATTATTTTAAAAATTAAAAGGCTGCTTATCATTATAGAAATAGACCTAAAGCCTTTCAGAACATAATCTTACTATGTACTTTTTAGCTCTATTTTTAGTGAGGCTTCAGTAGCAAATTTATCAGCTTAACATTGCTTATATTTATAAAGAATCCTCTACATAAATATTGTCAAGTTGTGAATTGAATTTCCCATCTTTTTCATGACCAAAATAATGCGACAAAAATTTCCATTATCCTACTATTTACTTATAAGTAAAGGTAATGCATTAGAATCCTAGATAGTTTACTATCCTAAACTCCAAATTCTAACCTAACCCTGGTTCGATTCATCTCAGAGCTTGGTATATTATGAAGATCAAGGATCAAGTACTTACAAGATATATATACATCCTATATCCAGTACCGTTGGTCACTTTAAAGAGTAAGAGCTATTCTAGTGTATAAATGTTAAATATCTCTATATACACCTTATTGATTTAAATCTAGTTCTTATAGCTTTAACATTCATAGATCATAATTATCTAAGATGTCAATAGAGGCATTAACATTCTTCTTCAATGCTTCTATTATCCTTTCAATCTCTTTCTTACAAGTTTGATTAAGAATGGTTATAAGACCTTTAATAAACAAGTGCCTCAATTCCATATGCAAATTGGTTCTTTACCAAAGATAATTACAAGGTTTAAACAATAGGTTAAACGATGGTACACTCCTTGTTCATTATCAAGGTTGACTTCATTGGAATAATACGATCATTGAATTTATATATAAACATTATCATTATAAGCATAATGTAAATGATTAACAATTATTTGATCCAGTTGTTTGCAGTGGAGACTATACAATTTAACCCACCGTGAAGTGGATAAATTTGTGGGCACGTGGAAGTCTTACTACCATGCATTGCATGACATATTAGCTTACCTCGTAACCCTATTTCTCATTTTTCAACGAGGGTTTCGGTCTCTGCAATGTTGGGTTCAGTATGGCCATGAGGGCTTGCAGGTGCTCGCCTTCAGCTCCACTGTCTGTGCATTTTGGAATACTGTCACTTAGGGTGAGAAATGTGAAGTTCACAGCTCGTGCTTGAGTTGATTCATGCAAACAAACCTTGCTGTGCGTGAGGGTAGTGTTTACATAGTCAGTAGTTTTGGTGTTGAAATTGTGGTGTGGCCACTGTCATTGCTTGCTCTTGCTCCAGTTGTCGATGTAGTTAATAAATCAAACCATCTGCCTCCTCTCAGGTGAATACGAGGGTTGCACTGCTCGTGGTGTTGGTCTGCCTTCTTCGTGACCTCGGTTATCAACAATCCAGGTAACAAATCGTGTTTAAGAAGTTGTAAGCTATAAAGAAGTTACAGTTACATTTCTACATTCAGGTTTTTAATTATGAAATGGTTTTTTTTTTACAGATGATGGTTCGCCTTATCGTTGGAAGAATCCACTTCACATTTGGGTCAGCGTTAAGTCTACGGGTAAGCCCCGATTACAAAGTGGCTCTCCCTGCTTGTACAGACTTAGGGGAAATTTTTGCAGTTGGAAGAAGTTACAGCCTTGGTTTTTCCCAGTCTTGGGTTATTGGTCTTCAGTTTATAAGTTTTGTTTTAAACCCTCGCATACAGTAGGGTGGCTTCGGCTCAATGCCGTGAGTTGTAAATGCTCTTTTCTTGTCTTAAAAAGATTTTACAATGATGTAGGTTTTGATATAAGGTCTGTAAGTTTTGTTTATTGAAACCCATGCCACGATATGGGTACACCGGCCCTGAGCTGGGTTTTGTACACTGTTTAAGTTAATAGCCTTTCAGCCTGTCAAGCAATACATTGGGTTTTTGAAAAGGCTTCTTTCGAGCTCGGACTCGGTTTACATTAATACCATTTTGTGTCCCTGTGTAACTTAGAGTTTTTACCCTATTCGATTGGGAGATAAGAATTTACTGTTTATCATATTTTGAATTAGATTCTTGTTAATATTTTAAGAATGTAACTCAGTCATAATGTAATTTATTTTACTTGTTGCTCAAGAAATATGAGCTAGGGTTTTCCTGAATGAAACCCTAGTTTAAATAAATCATTCAATTTGTTTTTAATAGGTTCTGTTTAATTGATAAATTTGTTTTAAATAATGTTACACGTGTGTTGTGAAAACTTTAAGTGATATTTATATATTTTTTCTTTTATTTGTCCTTAAAAAGGACTGTAAACAGTCTCTTATAATTCAATTGTTTATTTATAAAATAATCCATGTAATTGGATTGTAGCTTATATGTTTTTATTTGTAATATTAATTTTTAGTTTAGGGTTTCAACCATGTAGAATACCATTAATTTACTTAATAAATCTAAAACAGTTCTGTACTTAGATAGATATTTATTTATATATTTGTTATTATCATATTTTTATGTATTTATTTACTTAAGCTAATAGGTTGAATTTACTCATAATTCTTTGCAAAGCAAAAACATAGATTCTGTAACTAAGTTTAGTTTGTTCTTATATTCTAAATACTTTAATAACACACTACTTGCTTTATAGTATTTTTTAGACTTAGATTAGTTAATATTAGTGGTAAATAAAACTAAGTACTTGTATTTTATTTCTTTATTGAACTTAATGTAACAAAGTAGCTTGACTGTGATTATCTTACTGCACAGTAACTAGATACTAAGTTAACACAGAGAAATATAACCTATTATAACATAGTTTATCCTTCCAACTATGTGTTCGTGAATAAAAGATTAAGCTGCTGTCTGTAAGCATAACATCTTATTTGCTAAGATCTTTTTCTTATTATCTTAATTCTTCTACCTGTACTATATTGCTGCTATTTCTTTTCCAATATATAATTAAGTAAATAAACTTGTTAAAACAGTAAACTTAAATAAATAGATCATTATTCTTTCTTTAACTAATATTTACACACTAAAACAAGTTACTCAACTAACTAAGAACTGCAGAATCATATCTACTCTATTCAATCTCTTAACATTTACTTTCATCTACTGTAAATACTCTATTTGTGCTGGAGTACGGCATGGTCCTTCCAGGTGTGGAAAACACGGGCTAGAATTATTTTCCATTCTAATAATTTACAAAGTGAACATTTACCATTAATTTAATAGACAACATCAAATTTATCTATCTAACATAGTAAAAACAAATAATGCAGAACCTGATTACGATAGACAACAACAATGTTAGGAGGTCGTTCCTACCTACCAAACTCCTGGAGAGAAATCAAACAACGCTTTCTCAAGACCCCCGAACCTATTCCTGGTCTTCTTGACTGAGAACTAGTGGAGCATGCAAACAATAAACTAGTCCAATGACTCAGTAAACACTCTGCACTCAGCAGTAAGATCCTTCAGCTAAAAAGCTGCACTAGATCACTTAGCACTTATCCCCTCAAACTTTTCCACAATTCCCTTCCATTGAATTTCTCTGAAGTACATTCACCTGAATGATCACTTCTCTAGAAGGAGTATTACATTTTCTTCCATACAAAATTTCAAAAGGACTAAATCTGGCCGATGCCTGATAATTAGTATTATAAGCAAATTCTGCCAGATGCAAATAATCATCCCATTTACTTGGCTAGTCTTTTACATACATTCTTAATAAATCTTCCAGTACTTGGTTTACTCTTTCAGTTTGTCCATCTGTTTGAGGATGGAACGAAGTACTAAAATTTAATGTAGTGTTT
>LPNX010390902.1:79204-109448 GCA_001517045.1 Pseudotsuga menziesii
CACCTGTAAATTTAGGATCTCTATCTGAGATTATGACTTTCGGTATTCCATGCAATCAGAAAATATGTTTTAGAAAGATATCAGCTATGTTTGCAGCTTTATATGTAGTTTTAACAGGTATAAAGTGAGCTGCTTTACTTAACTTATCTACTACTACCATGATAGAATCATTTAAATTCTGATTTCTAGGCAGTCCAGTAACAAAATTGAGACTAATTATCTCCCATTTCTAGCTAGGAATGGGTAATGGCTGAAGTAATCCAGCTGGGTGTTGATG
This sequence comes from Pseudotsuga menziesii, assembly GCA_001517045.1. Classification (NCBI taxonomy): domain Eukaryota; kingdom Viridiplantae; phylum Streptophyta; class Pinopsida; order Pinales; family Pinaceae; genus Pseudotsuga; species Pseudotsuga menziesii. The sequence goes on from LPNX010390902.1 coordinate 79,482, forward strand.
TTCAATTTTCACCTGCTGACATTCAAAACACCTAGCGATATATTCTGCTAATTCAGTCTTCATATTTGGCCAAAATTTTTCTTTTCTTAACATAGTTATAGTCTTTTGATAGCCTGGATGACCTGAGTATGGAGTTTTATGGATTTCATCCAAAATTAACAGCTTAACTTTAGGTATGTTAGGTACATACATTATGTCTTTATACAGTAAAAATTCTTTTGCATTCAAACTATACCCTTTACTTAATATTTCTGTTGGATTTTCTTTAGTTTTAGCTTGTAAATTTTGGTAAATTTCATCTTGTTCTATTCCGGCTTTAAGCTGTTCATCTAAATCTGTCATATAAATGCTGATAACTGCTGCAAAATTCAGTCTTGCATTCCTACTTTATGCATCGGCAACTTTATTTTGTTTACCTTTAATGTGCTGAATTTCGAAATCATACTCACTTAGAAAATCTAGCCACCTAGCTTTTCTGGTATTTAGATTAGGTTGATCTAACATTGCAGGCATCAGTGCACACTACAAATTCTTTATTTGGATTAGCTATTTTTAAAATAGGTGCGCTGGTTAATAAATTTTTTAACTTTTTAAAGCTTTCCTCGTATTTCTGGTTCTAATCGAACTTATTTCCTTTCTTCTGCAAAGAAGTTATCGGATTCGCGATCCTCGAAAAATCTTCAATGAACCTCCAGTAGTAACTGGTAATTCCCATGAAAGATCAAACATCAGTTACATCCTTAGGAACCGACCAATCTTCGATCACCTTTACCTTTTCGGGATCTACTGAAATCCCTTCCTTGGTCACCACATGACCTAAATACTGAATCTTATCGTTAAAGAAATCACATGTACTAAACTTTGCAAAGAGTTGATGATCTTGTAATTCTTGCAAAATAATTTTTAAATGTTCTTTATGTTCTTCTTCAATTTTTGAATAGATTAATATATCGTCGATGAACACGACTACAAACTTATCTAGATACTTATGCATATCATTGTTCATTAAACACATAAAAACAACTAGAGCATTAGTAAGTCCGAAAGGCATGACGACAAATTCGTAATGAGCATATCGTGTCCTAAAAGCTGTTTTAAAGATATCTTCATCTTTAATCCTAACTTGGTGATATCCAGACCTTAAATCAATTTTTGAAAATACTGTGGCTCCACATAGTTGATCAAACAGATCATCTATACGGGGAAACGGGTATCGATTTTTAATGGTCATCTTATTCAACTGACGGTAATATATGCAAAGTCGCATGGTTATGTCATTTTTCTTAACGAAGATGACAGGTGCCCCCAAGGAGACGCACTAGGTCGAATATACTTTTTATCAATAAGTTCTTTTAATTGAGACTTTAATTCATTGAGTTCAAGTATGTTCATTCGATAAGGGGCCTTTGAGCTAGGTACTGCACCAGGTACCAACTCAATGGTGAAATCCAATTTCCTTTTCGGAGGTAGTCCCAGAATTTCTTCAGGGAATACATCAACATATTCTCTTAAGACTGGTATGTATTCCAATTTTAATTTATCTGTCTTATTTAGATTCTCCTCATCATTTATTGTTACTGCATAAGCTTTAAAACCCTTCCTAACAGCTCTCTTGAGCTGTAGAGCAGAAATCTGCCTTATGGTGGTTTTTCTAGGGACTCCTTTTACACTTACTGGTTTTCCATCACCGTTTAAACACGTAAATGTTTTATCATAACAATTTAAAATTACCCTATGTTGCTATAACCAATCCATACCAATCAGTAAATCATAAGAACCAAGAGGCAATACATTAAGATTTACAACAGTTTCAAAATGATCCATAACTACTGCACATTCTTTTACAAAACAAGTTACCTTTCTTTTAGCACCAGTGGCTAACTGAACCAACCAAGAATTTTCAAATTTTTCAACAGGAAACTTACATTTTTCTACCATTTTAGGTGAAATATAACTAAGACTAGCTCGTGGATCAATCAAAATAGTTATAGGAGTTTGATTTATCATACCTTTTACTTCCACCATGGAAGTTTGATATTCTGCTTATCGATTCTCCAAGGCTGCATTGATTCTGGGCATAGTCCTCATTAATTCTCCAACAGTCATATCCTCTTGTATGGTATGAATATTACTGATAGTCTTTTTTCGATTAGGACAGACTGAGGTATAGTGTGGGCCATTCCACTCCCAACATTTTATAGGTTCTTTGCGCTCAAAGTTCTTGGTGTAATTACCATGTTTATTAGCAAATTCTTTACCCTTAGAATTATTCTGATTGCTTGGTGAATAATTTTTATTTCCTGGGAAATTTTTGTTAGGAAAATTGTTGTCCTTATTGTTCTTAGAATTTCTGTTGGGCACAAATTCCTTCTTCTTTTGATCACACTGATTATTATTCTTCTTGTTCTTCTAGTTGGCCATGCTTTCCTTCTTTCGATTTTGTTCATAACAGAAGTTGGCTTTCCTCATAGCTTCTTCCAAAGTCTTTGGATTGTCATATTCAATCCTGTCCTTAATATGATAAGGTAGACAGCTGAGGAATTGCTGTACCTTTGGTTTTTCATCTACAAGGTATGGCACATACCTAAGTAGACTTAAAAACTTGTTGTTCAGATCTTTCATTGTCATTGATCCTAATTTAAGCTCAGAGAATTATTTTGCTCTCTCCTCATAGTATTGCTCAGACAAAAATTTCTTTTTAAAGTACCTCTTGAAAGTACTCCAATTTACATTCTTCTCTTTTATTCCCTTAATTCTCTTCAAGTCCTGCCACCAAATGTCAGCTTTTCCTAAGAGATTGTAGATAGCCATTCTAGCCTTTAATTGATTAGAATAGTTATATATCTGGAAGTACTTCTTCATCCCAGATAACGAAGATTCTGCTTCCTCCCCCTTCTCAGTCTCTCCATTGAATGTTGGTGGTTTTATCTTTTTAAATTCCCCAGAGATTTCCTCATAAGGTTTGCATTTCCTCTTTTTAGTGTAATGACTGTTATCACTACTATCACTAGTAGAATGGAAATTTGGTTGTTCACCAAACACCTTGGAAGATGAACTGCTTTCATGTTTAGTATGTTTCATCTTTTAAAATTTATGTTGATGACCAGTGTATCTTCTAATTCAGTTCTTCTACCCTTACCCTCAGTTTGAAACCTTTCTGTTAGGATCTAATTCAGCTCCTCTTGAGCCCTCAGAATCCTTTCATTCTCTCGTTATACAGATTTCATTTCAGATTTTAGGTCTTTTATTGTTTGTAACAGTTCTGAGGAATTGGTGGTTAAATCTTCTGGTATAGGATCTCTTGGTAAGTTTTCTGGTTCAGTAAATGGAGATTCCTCCTCTGTATATTCCTCCAGTCTTTCCATACTTGTTTGTTAAATTTCAGAAACAATTTTTCTCTTGAATAACATTTAAAAGAACATACATCAGCATAATAATTCAATTCACTGTTTCATAAAAGTTAGTTGGGCTTCATCAATGCCTAGCGTTTGAACCTTGTGCTTTAATACCACATGTTAAAACCCCAAATTTTCACAAAAATTTAAATTTTTTGAGATAATATAAAATGTTTATAGTTGCAGTTAGATAACTGCTAGCAGCTAATAAAAGAAATCAAACAAATAATAAAAGTAACCATTAACTTTAACATATATAGATTAATGCTGTTTTTATTTTGATATGAGATGTGAATAATATGCATTCAAATATTTAGCTGTACTGATGGCTTGAATGTCAAGTATGTGAGGAGTTACTTTCTAGCTGGGGCTTACTTAGCGATTGCTAACGTATCTGGCTTTCTGGATCTTTACAGGCTGGACAAGTAAATTTTTTTGAACTAGTAAAAGTTTATTAAGGCGTTACACCAGATATACTTCTTTTAACATAAAAGTACTGCTAGAGTAAATGTTTGCTTAGAAGACTCAAGGTCTTACAAGGTAAAGTAATGTTTTCTTTTACATGATTACAAAAATGATAATACTTAAGCTTCTTATCGTAAGAGTTATTAATGTTGCCCTACTGCTTTCCTTTTAACAGATAGATCACTAAGATAGATAAAACCTCCTTCTAACTTTACTCTAAGCTATTTCCAGTTCTTATTAGAGCTCATGATTTTGTATCATAAATCTTTCGCTGAGATAAGAGTCTATAACTATTATTATTTTAATAATTAAAAGGCTGCTTATCATTATAGAAATAGACCTAAATCCTTTCAGAACATAAGATTACTATGTACTTTTTAGCTCTATTTTTAATTACTAGGCTTCAGTAGGAAATTTATCAGCTTAACATTGCTTATATTTATAAAGGATCCTCTGCATAAATATTGTCAAGTTGTGACTTGAATTTTCTGTCTTTTTCATGACCAAAATAATGTGACAAAAATTTACATTACCCTACTATTTACTTATAAGTAAGGGTAAAGCATTCGAATCCTAGATAATTTACTATCCTAAACTCCAAATTCTAACCTAACCCTGGTTCAATTTATCTCAGAGCTTGGTATATTATGAAGATCAAGGATCAAGTACTTATAAGATATATATACATCCTATCTCCAGTACTGTAGGTCACTTTAAAGAGTAAGAGCTATTCTAGTGTATAAATGTTAAATATCTCTATATACACCTTATTGATTTAAATCTAGTTCCTATAGCTTTAACATTCATAGATCATAATTATCTAAAATGTCAAAAGAGGCATTAACATTCTTGTTCAAAGCTTCTATTATCCTTTCAATCTCTTTCTTACAAGTTTGATTAAGAATGGTTATAAGACCTTTAATAAACAAGTGCATCGATTCCATATGCAAATTGGTTCTTTACCAAAGATAATTACAAGGTTTAAACAACAGGTTAAGCGATGGTACACTCCTCGTTCATTATCAAGGTTGACTTCATTGGAATAATACGATGCTGACTTTATATATAAACATTATCATTATAAGCATAATGTAAATGATTAACAATTATTTGATCCGGTTGTTTGCAGTGGAGACTATACAATTTAACCCACCGTGAAGTAGATAAATTTGTGGACACGTGAAATTCTTACTACCATGCATTGCATGACATATAATCTTACCTCGCAACCCTATTTCTCATTTTTCAATGAGGGTTTCTGTCTCTGCAATGTTGGGTTCACTGCGGCCATGAGGGCTCGCCTTCAGCTCCACTGTCTGTGCATTTTGGAATACTGTCACTTAGGGTGAGAAATGTGAAGTTCACAGCTCGTGCTTGAGTTGATTCCTGCAAACAAACCTTGTGTGTGAGGGTAGTGTTTACACAATCAGTAGTTTTGGTGTTAAAATCGTGGTGTTGCCACTGTCATTGCTTGCTCTTGCTCCAGTTGTCGATGTAGTTAATAACTCGAACCAACTGCCTCCTCTCAGGTGAATACAAGGGTTGCACTGCTCGTGGTGTTGGTCTACCCTCTTCGTGACCTTGGTTATCAACACTCCAGGTAACAAATCGTGTTTAAGAAGTTGTAAGCTATAAATAAATTACAGTTACATTTCTACATTCAGGTTTTTAATTATGAAATGGTTTTCATTTTGCAGGTGATGGTTCGCCTTATCGTTGGAAGAATCCACTTCGCATTTGGGTCAGCGTTAATTCTACGGGTAAGCCCCCGTTACAAAGTGGCTCTCCCTGCTTGTACAGACTTAGGGGAAAGGTTTGTAGTTGGAAGAAGTTATGGCATTGGTTTTTCCCAGTCTTGGGTTATTGGTCTTCAGTTTATAAGTTTTGTTTTAAACCCTCACATACAGCAGGGTGGCTTCGGCTCAATGCCGTGACTTGTAAATGCTCTTTTCTTGTCTTAAAAAGATTTTACAATGATGTAGGTTTTGATATAAGGTCTGCTAGTTTTGTTTATTGAAACCAATGCCACGATATGGGTACATGGCCTTGAGCTGGGTTTTGTACACTGTTTAAGTCAATAGCCTTTCGGCCTGTCAAGCAATACATTGGGTTTTTGAAAAGGCTTCTTTCGAGCTCGGACTTGGTTTACATTTATACCATTTTATGTCTCTGTTTGACTTAAGGTTTTTACCCTATTCGACTGGGAAATAAGAATTTACTGTTTATTATATTTTGAATTAGATTCTTGTTAATATTTTAAAACTGTAACTTAGTCATAATGTAATTTATTTTACTTGTTGCTCAAGAAATATGAGCTAGGGTTTTCCTAAATGAAACCCTTATTTAAATAAATCTTTCACTTTGTTTTTAATAGGTTCTGTTTACTTGATAAATTTGTTTTAAATAATGTTACAGGCGTGTTGTGAAAAATTTAAGTGATATTCATATATTTGTTCTTTTATCTGTCCTCAAAAAGGACTGTAAAATGTCTCTCATAATTCAATTGTTTATTTATAAAATAATCCAAGTAATTGGATTGTAGCTTATATGTTTTTATTTGTAATATTAATTTTTAGTTTAGGGTTTCAACCCTGTAGAATACCTTTACATGTATAATTTACTTAATAAATATAAAACAGTTACTTAGATAGATATTTATTTATATATTTGTTATTATCATATTTTTATGTATTTATTTACTTAAGCTAACAAGTTGAATTTACTCATAATTCTTTGCAAAGCAAAAACATAGATTCTGTAACTAAGTTTAGTTTGTTCTTATATTCTAAAGACTTTAATAACACGCTACTTGCTTTATAGTATTTGTTAGACTTAGATTAGTTAATATTAGTGGTAAATAAAACTACGTACTTGTATTTTATTTCTTTATTGAACTGAATGTAACAAAGTAGCTTGAATGTGATAATCTTATTGCACAACAACTAGATACTAAGTTAACACAGAGAAATACAACCTATTATAACACAGTTTATCTTTCCAAGTATGTGTTCATGAATAAAAGATTAAGCTACTGTCTGTAAGCATAACATCTTATTTGCTAAGATCTTTTCTTATTATCTTAATCCTTCTACCTTTACAGCTATTTCTTTTCCAATATAAAATTAAGTAAATAAACTTGTTAAAATAGTAAACTTAAATAAACAGATCATTATTCTTTCTTTAACTAATATTTACACACTAAAACAAGTTACTCATCTAACTAAGAATTGCGGAATCATATCTACTCTATTCAGTCTCTTAACATTTACTTTCATCTACTATAAATACTCTATCTGTGCTGGAGTACAGCCTGGTCCTTCCAGGTGTAGAAAAACACAGACTAGAATTATTTTCCATTCTAATAATTTACAAACTGAACATTTACCATTAATTTAACAGATAGCATCAAATTTATCTATCTAACACAGTAAAAACAAATAATGCAGAACCTGATTATGATAGACAACAACAGTGTTAGGAGGCCGTTCCTCCCTACCAAACTCCTGGAGAGCACTCAAACAACACTTCCTTAGGACCCCCGAGCATGTTCCTGGTCTTCTTGGCTAAGAACTGGTGGAGCATGCAAACAATAGACTAGTCCAATGACTCAGTAAACACTATGCACTCAACAGTAAGATCCTTTAGCTGAAAAGCTACACTAGATCACTTACCACTTATCCCCTCAAACTCTTCCACAATTCCCTTCCATTGAATTTCTCTAGAGTACATTCACCTGAATGATCACTTCTCTAGAATGAGCAGCCTCAACTCTCTTCAATGGGCATTTTTATAAAGATTGCCTAGGTCTTTTGGGTTAGTTGTTATTAATTGAACCCCCTGCTCTGATCCCACTTTCTTGGGGGATCATGACCCCAAATGTAGGGAGGTTGCCACCTGCAATAGTTGGGAGTGGTTTGAGGATGTTACCACACCTATGTTTGCTCTCCACCTAGTCTTCTCCACCAATTTGATTAGTAAACACTCTTTTAACAGCTCTCCTAAGCTGTTGTCTCCACCTTTATTTATTTATAATTAAAATATTCAGAATTACATTAAATATCCTTGACTCTGCTGAGTCATCAATTACAACTTAGCATAAAATTTAACATATTGTCCTCAAATAATATCAAATAATATAGAATTGTTTTTTTTTTTGCAAAATTGGGGCATGTGACACATGTAGAAGCAATTTTTTAGGTTGCCTATAAATAGAAGAAGCAAATTGTAAATTAAGTTAGACACAAGTTAAACAGTAGAGAGAACTCCGGGTGAGAAAGAGAAAACTCTGAGCATAGAGTGAAGTTGAATCTCAAGCTTCTGTGTATTTGATTCAGTCAAAAAGCCGAAGCTTTGTAAAAGGATCAGTGAGTGAGCCGAGAAGTCTGGATAGACAAGTTTGTAATATCTTTGTTATTTCCACATAGTTATATATATGAAATAGTTTATGGTTGAATGCATGTTTATTTGGTCGCATAATATTTCCAGATTTACCTGTGTAAATGTTGTTTACATTTACCAGTTAAGTAAAAGATCAAAGAACCCATAAATTTCTCACCACGTGAAAGTTCCAAGTTTTACGACACATTGGTCGACTCAAGTCTTCCTACATATTTGGGTATATGTTTTTATAAGTTCTTTGAAATTGTTAATGTGTCTATTTCACTTCATCTTACTCACAGGGGGAAAGCATTTGTAATTTCTTAAGTCTCTTAAACTAAGAAAAATACTCTGTAGATTTCGACCAAAGTGAACCAACAAGGTCGGTTGAGTAAGTCGACTTGAGAGGTCGAAGAGGTCAACCGACTTGAGAGGTCAAAGAGGTGAGCCGACTTAGAGGTCGAAGTTAGCCGACTTCGAAGTGACAAGTGGTCGAGGTAAAATCAGTCGGTAGAACCGACAAGTAAGTCGAAGTAAATCAGTCGAGTCGAAAGTCCAACCAAAGTTGATAGACTTGTCTAGTCAGAAGATAGACAAGTTTCACCCGACAAGTGAGAAAGAAAAAGAGGTCGGCGTGAAAATATTGAATTTTTATTATGAACTGAGCGGTAAACTCAAGTTTAGTCGGCTTGGTTTTGGCTAACAATACCATGTTAAAAAAAACAAGCGAAGTCGCATGAAGTAGAAGGAACACAAAAGTGGGCACTTGAATGTCTTCTCAATATTAAGCAATGTATTTATAGGAGGACTACATAACGACAAAACCATGGGTCATCAAATAGTATGGGCCACTATTTCTAGGTAATGTGACCAATTCAACTAGTCAACTAACTAACTAATTAATGCACTATTGATAGTGGTCCTTTGAGATTACAATTCTTAACACACCCCCTTAATCTCAACCAGGACAATACTTTCAGCACTATCAATGCAAAAGATGCCTATTGGTCTATGTCTCAGCTAGGCTTACATTTCAGTTTAAAAACTTCATCTTCATTTTTTTTCCTAAAGTGTACTTGAAATTCTTCTTCTTTGTCTTCTGGATCTTGATGCTAAGGAGTTCTTCTTCTTCAGCTTCCGGAACATAGTAAAAGTCTTCTTCTTCTATTTCAACATGATTTTTATGGTTGTCATCTTTACCTACACAATGAAAATTTTTGTCAGAAAAAGTATGAATACATTTCAGCTCTTCTTGGAGAGCATTCACATCTTGGTGTTGCTCATCAATGGAAGCTACTTCATTATTGATTTTTTCATTTGCTTGTACTCATCACTAACAAGAGTCTGCTCATAGATCTCCCTCAAACTTCTGGTTTTCTAATTTTGGGGTGGACTGCATGTTGCAATTTCTTTTGTGGTGTTGTCAACTGGATGTTGCTCATTCTCAGTAACTATTGAATGTTGGATGTTGGATGTTGGATGTTGCTCATTCTCAATAAAACATAATAAATAACTAACCAACCATATAATTAATCGCATAAACCATATAATTAATCGCATAATAGAAGTGTACAAATGAAAGATAGCGAGTAATTAAACTAGTATCTCGGCAAATCCAATAAAAAACACGTAACAAATTTATTGTTGAGTTATAAAGGGAGTCAAATTTGCACCGCATACAATGGTATAACACAACTGAACAAAATGTATTATATCATAGATACCATGCTTGATATTACGAAGATAGCCCATGGTATCTAAAGGAAATATGTGGTTGCAAAAGTATAAACATAAAACCAGACAGTGAGTAATTTTTTTATAACTCAAATATTTTATAAAATAAAGTAACATGTGCTACCAATTGATGTGCATACAAACCAAAAAGTATGAAAGCTTTGCCAATTCAAATTATAAAAGAACATGAACCTAAAGCAGAAAACCACTCTATTAATCCATCTAACTCTATTCGACTCTTTCAGCTCTCTCCTTCGATATTAGGCTTGAAATGATTGTTGATATTAGCTTCCGTCTAAGTCAACGATTTGACTATTTCTCCTCCTCCATAATTAGCCTGGGAATGATTCTTGATATTAGCTAATTTTCAAGCCTACGAGAGCTTGGAGTCAAAGCTAGATCGAGTTTTCCCTTTCAAAGACTTTCATCTTTATAATCAAAAGCTACGCACAAGCAAAATGGTGGACCAAAGGTGTAGCAGAGGAAAACCGGTCATAAACCGTGTGAAACAAGCCATTTGAGAGCAGTCTTATAAGCATGTCCTTCTCGCTTTAATCAGATTTTAGTAGTTTGATAGCTAATGCTCTGCATGTCAACTTAGATTCCTTAAGTATCTTTGTACTGCAAAACAGAACTTTGAACTTTGGAACATCGTTCTTTAAGCCAACAACTTTCCTTGGATTGAGAATGATGCATTGTCGAGAGAACTCTCATCTATATGTATATTTAATTTTGTTGAAGTTTATGGAATTGAAGTTTATGAAGATTTGTTAATTATGAAAAACTACTTTCGCAAATAACAATTGGTTCTATTTTGAGCATGGAAAACTACTTTGACAAATTGCTTTTAGTTATAAAAGTACGTAAATTTTGCAAAAGCATGCAGTATAAAACTTTACAAATGATTTGCATATACAATTAACAATGTAAAAGCCTTCACATTTAGAATGTGATGTTTTAAGTTCACTCTCGCTACTCTTCATGAACTATTTCACTACTTTTTATAAACTTGTATAATATTCTAATTTATGAACTATTTTACATAAATTATTAAATTTTTAAGGCAGGGATTTGCTTCCTTTTAGCAGCTAGGCTTGTTCAAAATTATCATTAAAAGTATGGTAGAAGGATCAAAATATCCCAGAGTAGTCTAGTAATTGTAACTTTCTTCAAAGCTAAAGTGATAGCTGCAAAGGCAATTTTGAAACAAGCTAAGCTAGGGCCTTTGATAGGCTAACAAAAATGTTGAGAGGATGCAATGTGTACGACATCAAGAGCAGGAGGGTCGTGCCGCATCAAAAAAAATTATAAAATATCTGACAGGAAACCAATTTGTTCACATACTTCCTTCAAAAACAACCTTAGCCTAATGAAGAAGAAGACTAACATACTGTTAAATTACAGAAGCGCAAGGGTTGGAAATAAATATAAAATGCAAACTTTTGTCTGTATGAAAAAAGTTGGTACGTCATGAAGAGACATCAGGTGCCTTGCTAGATATCTGCTCCATCGGCCCAACTTGAAATGCTAACATTTTGTTCAGGGCGCTTATATATGCAGAGGCACTGGAAACAACTATATCCATTTCAGCTCCTGTTCCACTGTCGCAACAACAAAGTACTTTCAAGGTTAAAAAATGATAGACAATAAGGTTTTCATATGATATATATAGATCCTTCTCACATGCTAGGATGATGGCACAACAATGGAATGGAATAGAAATCACCTTAAGGAATGCTGGACAGTTGCTTCAGTTAGCGCATGTGTCAAAGAACGCCTTTGCTCCCCTTGTATGAGGACTCTTGTAGATGCAATTGCATCAATACCTTCTGTAACGGTTTTGAGGGAATACTCCAGAAGGTTCACAGGTACCTGCATTGCATGGTTTCTTAGTATGCACCCAATCTAAACACTCACAGTATAAACCTAGCAAAAAATTGGCATATCAGCGCATTCTCAAATGATTTAGTCCATTACTACTTAAATTTTAACTTTCAATATCCAATTCCACATAATGCATAGAATTGGCAATGCTACATACATATTGGAAATAGTAGCACTTACAGAAGGGTGCAAATGTTAACTGGTATAAACACAAATCAATCATTTTTACATATTAGAGCATATGCACTGGGGTATCTCCTTGAGGCTGTAACGATACACGTGTTCAGGGGCAAATCCAAGTTACTTCCATGCGGTGAACAAATTACTTAAGCATTTTGCAGATGACTCTACACTTACACCTACACTCACTCAGGAATCTGTCAAAGGAACGCTGTGCTGTTTATATACTTTTGCAAGAGAAACTGAGAATGTGGTGACTGGAGAAAAGTCAGAAGCTCTTCTAATTGATGAAGAACATCTTCTTGCGTGGCTTGGTAAGAAATGAGCATTTATTCAGCCTGGGCAGATACCATATATGGTATTTGGGAATCCCCTTTAGTATTGATATACCAGAGAAAGTGTGGGATTGGACTTTATGGACACTTGAAAAACGAGTCGTCTAACTAGGGGGCGATTTCCTCTCTATTTCCTGCTGGTTTTTATCCATTTCCGGGCTATAAATCTTCACGGAATTTTCAAAACTTGTAAAAGCATTGTTAGATTTTACAGAGTGTGGGTGCTTGGGGTTTTCATATCACGTGATTTCATTTCTGCACTTAAAATTGCCCAACAAACAACAAAAATTTAAAGATTTTGTGAATTAAATTCACTGAATTCCGGCTGAAAATCAGCCGAAAAATCAAAATCTTCCCTTAGACAACTCCCTTGAAAAATAGTTTGTTCAAGATATTCCTTTGTCAGGGAGAACTATATAATAACAAAAAACCCAAAAAAACTTGCATCTATGTTGCACAAGGTTTTGGAAAGTGGGAATGTAGGGAACGTGGGTACAAGTATCGGATAAGTCTAGAAGTTTCTCACCAATTTGTAGGAAATGACAAGTTGGTGCCGCCAATAATATGTATTAAAAAATATAAAAGACATAAAAATAAAATAATTGAAAAAACATGAGAAGAGAAGAAACATAGAGAAGAAAAGTAACATTAACACAAACCAGATGACTTTCCTTATCCCTTATATTACAGTTGTAACTGGAACCTCTTACAAATGGAAATGGCAATAAAATCAAGATTACCATCCATGTCATTGACTATATAAGGTAGACTCTTTCTAAACCTGGGACTTTTAGAAGTTATAATCAGTATATTTATGGCTATATATATAGAGTAAGTTTTCAGTTTTGTGTCAACTATGATTAAATTGTATTAGAATATTACATGTTTACAAGACATTATATGCTGGGGTATTTGCAAAGGTGTATAAATAATCAAATTTAAATTATTATAAAATGAAAATAAAGATATTTTTTTGTTTAAATGTAATATATGAATTTAGTTTTAAAGTAAGATTTAGAACTATTTCCAATTAGTTAAAAGTTTATTTTTTTTAATTCATAAAGTAAATAGTAAAATATATAAATTAACTTTCTTTTATTTAATATATAAAAAGTCAAAAGATATTTACATTTATTATTGATTAGCGGTAACTATTATTCAACGTTAGCGCAGGGACGCGTGAATACTCTAGCACACGCGGTAGATAGAGATCAGTGCACCAACTCGACAAGGTAGCACGAAATAGACTTTTACTACGACTTTGTTTTCTAGAGGAAAAATTCTGAGTCAACCATGTATAGTATGGTTGTGAGGAAATAGGAATTTCGTTAACAGCCCACGTGGCGATCATGAATGCATGGAAGCTCTTGGTGAAGGAAACCCACAAGAAAAAGTTCCAAAGTTTCCGATTTTAGAGGGTCAAAGTTCCCAGTAAGTTCCCAACCATCCGAAACGGTTCCCGCTAGATTTGGAAAGTTTCCTACAAATTGCCAAGTTCCCTGGAATGCTGAAACTTCGAGAACAAGTTTCCTAAAAGCTGGGAACGGTTCCCGTGCTACATAGGCATGTATTCTATTCTTCCTGTTACTTCTCGAGTGATTAGAGCTACATGAAATTGGAGAAGATGCTTTGGCACTTATTTGGGGATTACAAGGAGGGAGGAGAGGCCTTGCCTTAGTTACTTGGAATATCTATATCCTCCTGAGAGATGAAGGTGGGATATCAAAAGACGGAGAGGTTTTTGGAGCTAAATGGATAGTGTGAGCTATCCGGGGGAATGCGCTTGGATATATTCTTATTCGACACCATATAAAGAATGCTATAAATGTCGCAATGTTGTAGGCATAAAGAGTTAATTAGGTCTATACAACCTTAATGGAGAGGCAAAGGCGTCTAAAATATTTGGTTTAGGAGTACTCAAAAGTACATGGCAAGCTTGGCAGCTAATATCGAAGGAGCTTTATTGGAATTTCTAAGGGCCTCAATGACCTAGATGAAGATCGGTAGCCACCCATCTATTCCACTGGCTCAAAACAGTTTCTCATGTTGACAATTTTCTTGTAATTTTCTATGGTTTTTCAGGTCCCAAACTTTCGGGCCCGTTTTGAGGCCCTAAATGACGTTTTTTGGTGATTCTTGGGGGGAAATGGTTTTCTTTTGGCATGCATTTGACTTCAGTTGAAAGTTGTAAAGCTCGGATAGACATTTCCAGTCTATCGAGCGCCCCAAACGGAGATCGTACGCAAAATTTATGACCCTGGGAAGTTGACTGTTCAACTAACCACCTTGGGGCCACAAACTTTATGATGGTTCATCTTCTAGGGTTATGTTTTGGAATTTTGGTGTTCTCTCCCTCATGCTTATTATAAATAGGCCCTTTTGGCCTCATTTTTTATTCAGCCTGGCACGAATGAGCGTAGCAACCACATCTCTTCTCAGAGATAGCTACCACCATTCTAGCTGTTGTATATACAGTATGTTCTATTTCCGCCATTTAATAGAATATGTGTTTACTGTATCTCTATTTTCATTGCAATATGTCTATCTATATCTGTTCTTTCATTTCGTTCACACAAATTTGGATCACTCAAAGTGGTTGGGACTGAGTTGCAGGGGAGCGCCTTTGCCCACCTCCCCCTCCATCACTTTGCTCCGGAAGTGCACTCCTACAAAGCGTGATCAGGAAGCACTCTTGCGAGCATGATCCCTTAGAAAAAAAAGTTCCTTTCCTTTTTCGGGGCAAGCAGGGAGCGTCGCTCCCTGAGTGCTTCCTTAATGCTCCCAGGAGCAAAATTTTTGCTCCCCCAATGCTCTTTGAACAATTCCGCAAGTTGGTGCGCTTTTTTCTTTTTCTTTTTGGAATCAAGACATGGTTTCAATTGCTTGTTTAGGCATGGCTAGGGTTTTTTTGAGGGGATTAAAACACTCATTCACTCCATTTACGCCATAGATACATTCAACCACCATTTGAGAGTTGAAGGGGTAGACTCTAAATCCTATTCTTTCTTTGTTTTATTTTTTTCCACTATGTTAAAATTTTAAATATTGAATGTTCTCTTCTCCTACTCTTTCCCATTTTTCCTTCTCCATCATTCTATTGGAGGTAACAGGTTATTCTCATCTTGAGTCAAGAAGCATGATGAGTATGTGGTTTTCTTTTTTGGTTCCATTTATTATTATGATGGTTGTGTTGTACTAGTGATGAGGATGAAGTAGGGAGTGAGAGATACCATGGAGAGGAGGAATACATGGAAGGGGATGACGATAATAAAGCTGACAATGATGAGGGACAAAAACACAAAGAATTCAACACCTTTTAGGAAGTATGTGACAAGTTTTGTGGGAGGGGAAAAGGGTAGAACCATAGAGTTTATATGCCCCCACTATACTCAAACTTATACAGGTTTGTATACTTGTGTGAGAAAGCATCTATGTGGGATTATGCCATGGGACGAAGGCAAGACTGTTGGTGTCAAAACCTGAAATGCCAAGGAAAGAGAAAATTAAATACAAGAAGGAAGAGGAGGCCCACAAAACAAATTCAAAAAATCAAGGGTTGAATTTGAGGCCTCAAGCTCACATAGAATGTTTGGAAGTTGATCCCCATCTCCCAGGGTAGTGGATTCTTTCCTATGCATAAAACAATATTAGATTCCTTGACCAAGGTTACAGAGATGATTTGGATTAAAAAATTTACATATTTCTCTATATATGTGGTGTACCATTCAATGTTTTTTGTTCACCCTATTGGCATGAAATGGTAAAGTCATCAATGGTGCCCCTAAAGAATACAACAACCTCGGGTATGACAAAGCTAAAACCATGGGACTTGATAGGGAAAGAGCCAAAATCCATAATGCTCTTGGAAATTTTACCAATGATTGTAATGACTATGAGGTTTCCATTCTATTTGATGGTTGGATAAAAGGCAAACCATTGATAAATATTTTGGGTGTGTCTACTAGTGGTGTGGTCTTCCTTTTAGCCCATGATTACTCAAATCGTTACAAGACTAGTATTAATATTGCTAAACCTTTAATTAAAACCATTCGAGAGATTGGGCCATACAATGTCATTTAGGCCATTACTAATAATGTTGCTAATTGTAAGGAAACAAGGGCAATCATTCAGGATATGTACCCTAACATGATTTGGTCAAGGTGTTTGGTTCACACATTGAACTTTTTGATGCATGATATTATTAAGATGAAGGACCTTCATTAAAGATGGATTGGTGCATTTTACAAGAGAGGGAAGAAAATAAAAAAAATTATTACCATTCATAGCATGGCACACCACATTTTTTGCAATCATTCTAGGTTGGAGCTACTTAAGATTGCAAAGACCAGATTTGTTAGCTACTACCTCACCTTCAAGTTCCTTTTGAAGGTAAGAGAACTGTTGGCTAGTATGGTCTCAATTTATTCCTGGTAGGGTTTGAAAGATGGGGCTACAACCACATCTGATAGACATGACTTTTAGGAGGTCGAGGATACTGCTCTTGATGGTTAGTTTTGGGCACAATAGGTATGTTCTGTAGTTTACCAAGCTTGTTATAATATTCAGTTTGTAGATATAGATCAATAAGTGATTGAGGAGGTGTATGAGCATACAGATAGAATTCTAGGCCAAATGAAAGATATTGTTGAGAAAAGAGATGAAATCTTATATGATCATATTCATAAACATGTGGTCGAAAGATGGGATAATCTAAATGTTCCACTCCATGCCCTAACATATGTCTTTACACCAAAATATTATTCTCCATCTTGGTTGGCCCAACCAACACTTGAGGGTGAAGTTAGGAGAAAATCACACAAATCTAGAGGTGCAAAATGGGTATATAATTGCATTAGACAAGTTGGTCCTTGATGAAGAGGAGTGTGTTAAAGTACATAGTGAATTGAGAAAATACATTAGTGAGCATGGAATATTCGCTAAATTAAATGCAACATGTTTCCTCCTAATACACACCTCGGGTCATGTGGCAGAAATTGTCAAGCCACTAGGTGCATCCTTGGGGGCAAGTCTCGAGTCAAGTACTGTCACTTGATCTTGACTTCTCCGTCTAGGCCAATTCCNCACCCCTCGGGTCATGTGGCAGAAATTGTCAAGCCACTAGGTGCATCCTTGGGGGCAAGTCTCGAGTCAAGTACTGTCACTTGATCTTGACTTCTCCGTCTAGGCCAATTCCTAGTGAAGCCAAGGGGGGTGGTCCCTAAGAAAAATAAACTTTTCGCACAATTTTTGCCTAACTTTGGTTATTTCTTTCTGATACAAAATCTCTAAACCTTTATGGTTACCATACGTTCTTGTTCTTAGATCTATTTATTCAACGAATATTTTAAGTAGATCTATTTAATGCTTAGATTCTAGAGATTTATAAGTTTGCTTCATTTCAAATCTAGATCAAGCATTGGTTAGCTTTCTTTGCAAGTCAATTTAAAGTTGGATCTAGAGGCTTGAAGGGTAAAGTTAAATTTTTCGAGTTTAAAGTCATATTTAGCAAGTTTGAAATGATTTCTTTTGCTGCCCCAAAAGGGCAAGCAAGATCCAAAAGGAACTAGTTTCTTAGCCTGTTTCCTTTGGTTATTTTGGTAAAAGTTTTAGATAGTTTAACTTACATTCTTTTTAGATTTAGTAGTGTTGTCCAAGGATAATTCCAAAATTTATTTGGACATCTTTTAGAAGTAATAAATTGCTGAATTTTACTTTTTCTTACCAGGTAAGCGGAGATGCTGCCAAATTTTTGCAAGATCTAATCCATCTGAAGCACTTGGATTTCCTCTTTTTTCATTCAAAACATTTGAAAACCTTGTAATCCTTTTGGATCCTCAATTATAAAGGACTAGAGGAATTCCCAAAAAACAGTTGTAATAAATCATAATAAAAAAGAGCAAGTGGGCACCCAACGCCCACACCCTATCCCCCTTGGGGGGATCCGTGTCGTCTCTTGTGTGCTTTGCATTTTGTTAATTTTTGTCTTAGTTTTGCTTTAGCTATTAATAGTAGATTAGATCACATTTCCACAAACGATTTGCACTTAATTAGTTTTACTTTCATCTTTTCTTGTTGCAAGAGTAATTTACCCACTATGCTTTCACGAAGTATGGTGCTACTAAAAAGGCTTGCCTGAGTAGGTGGTATGCAAACATAAAATAGATTCATAGTTTAGATTAATTAATTAACTTTTCACATTTTTGCAAAGTAGTTTATTTCAGTTCTTGTAACGAACTTTGACTCGACATCCCTGTATGCTCTTGGACCACCACGACTTGTCCGATCTGTGGTCACAATGAGAGAGGGACTAGAGTGATTAGTCTTAATAGGGAAACCCATTCGAAAATTATTTAAAATAACTTGTGAGGTTGCATTGAACAATACTACGGAGTCAGGAAGCTACTCCAAGTAGATCATGTCTCACGTTATTGGACACTTGGTATAGTTGCTTTGCGCTCAATTCGAATAGATAAGTTCTCTATGGGCCAAACCAAGAAAGAACCCATTAATAACCAAAAATTAATAATAATAAAATTTACTAAGAACATTGCAATACATCTACTTTTGGCACTAGTCTTATATTGTTTATCTCATTTTTGCTTTGGAGTATTTTCTTATCAATGATGATGTATCTTATATGTTGTTAAGTGCAATAATTTAAATCTTGCTCTTGTGTAACTAATAAAATCCTATAATAGTTGTTATTTTACTTAGATTAGCAACCTTAGTTTCTTTCCTTAGGGACCACCCTGCTTGGATTTGCTAGGAGTTGGCCTAAATAGAGGAGTCAAGATCAAGTGACAGTTTTTGATTCGCGACTTGCCCCCAAGGATGTACCCAGTGGCTTGAAAATTTTGACCACATGACCCGAGGTGCGTATTGGGTGGAAACATTCTTTGGCGTCGTTGTCAGGGATAAAATATTTTTATTCCCGGAGTACGACTTATTTGTTTTTCTTTTTGTTGTATTCTTTTTTTGATGTATCCTATGAATTTCTGAAATTAACTAAGATCCATCTGGAGACTCCACCGTCGATAAACTCTAAACTGTATTCTACAAGAAGAAATTCTGAAGGTTCGCTTAGTTTTGTTCCTGAGCTTGAAAGGGTATTGAAAGAGGCTAAGCAGACTCACTTCTTGTAGGATCCTTGATATTCTTGGATTTGAGTCAATTTCAAACATCCACTTTTTGTTTTATAGTAATAATAATTCACCTGTAGAAATGGATGAGTTTTTCAAACCTCTGGATTTTACTACAATAAATGGTTATCCTCACCAAATACCTAAAAAAGGCCATTGAGAAACTTCCATCCTTTCAGGGTAATAATGTTATTAGTGCCAAGTCTCACCTTTTTTCCTTTTCATGTTGTTACAACAAGTGGTGCATAAATGCTAAACATGAAGATGTGTCGATGACGTTGTTCAGCTTATCACTTGAAGGAGATGCCTTTGAGTGGTTGACCAACCTTGATGATAATAGTTCCAAAACTTACAAAGAGCTAGAGACTGCCTTCAATACAAGATGGGGTGATAAGAAGGAAGACCATCATTTGTTGGCTTCCCTTACCACCACAAAAAAGAATGAAAATGAAACCATGGAATAATTTAACAAAAAATGCAGTAATGTGATTGCAAAATTTCATATAGCCATCACCCCCAGATGCCTCTATACTTATCTCTTATATGGAAGCTTTTGAGGTTGAAATGAGATATCAACTAAGAGATAAGGAGCCGGCAACGCTTAAAAATGTTGAAATTTTACCTAGGAAGTGTTGTCCATTCATGCCTTGGGGTGGACAAGGACACTTTAAAAAGTGGTCTCTAGCTTTTTTAAAAGTGAGAATGACTTTAATTAATAAAGTGACTTTTAATGTGCATTTGAGTCATTAATGATTTTAAAGTGACTTTATGACAATTAAAAGGTGGGTGTGCATTAAATTCACATTTAATATTTAAAAAGTAAATTTTAATGAGAAAGTAAGATAAGCCCTTATCTCATTTAGTTGGCTTTAATCTAAGCCATTGATTTTTGGATGGAAGTTACTCAAACAAAAAGGGTTGGGAAAGACAAACCTAATTCATTGTTCACTTTCACAAGAGAGAATTTTGAGAGAGGAGAGGAGCAAGAGAGAAGGGTTTGAGAGAAGTCGACCTTGAGGAGAAAGAGAGAAAATTTGCAGAGAAATCAAAAGCTTGAGATGGGCACGGTTTCCAAGACAATTGACACAAATTTCTAGAAGAAGACTAGCACATAAATCAAGGTGTTAACAACAGCAAGTTTGCACAGAAATCGAGGGTTGTCCATATAGTTCCAGGTCGTACAGTTGCACAAAAATCGAGGCAGAGCATTGATACGAATTTCAAGGAAAAGCACAACATTTAATGCTACTGTCAGACCATATAGGGAACAATTTTCGAGGCATTGATAACCTCTTACACCGCATAAATTTCGAGAAAAATAAGGCACAAAAATGAGGCAGACCATACTGTACCAATCCGTACAGTTTGCATGTGTGAGGTCCTATAGGCTCAGTTTTCGAGGTGTTGATTTGTGACAGTCCGTAGAACAGTTTCAAAGTGATCCTTGCACATTTTTCGAGGAGAAAAAGGAGATAAGTACTGCTGTAATTTAATTATAAATATTCCTGAAAAATAAAATTCTCTCTTGAATAGGTTTTCCCTTTGGGGTTTTTCGTGGACCATTTTGGTCAAAATCCGAGTCTCAAAAATTTCATGCGTTTTGACTGAAATAATTTTATGAGTCAGAAAATGAGGGCTGTTATAAAAATTTTGAGTTGAAAAGTTGAAAAATATCTCATGTATTTTATGTTTCAAGATAAAAATTTTAATTTTTATGTACATGCATGATGGGGTTTGGGCATTAAACCATATGCAGTGATTGAAACTGAAACCGAGTTGGGGTAACAAAAATTTTCATGGTATCAAAGTAGTGTTGAAGGATGAAAATTACACTCATAAATAAATTTCAGACTTGGAGAAATAATGGAAAACAAGGTTTTTGAGAAGAAACGGGTTCTTGGACTTATTTGCACTGATGGCTACTGGACTTAGGCTAGAGGACAAGCTGGATGGGGAAGTTAATTTTATCCCATGGAAGGCTACAATTGTCATGATATTGCAAGAGGATGGACTATGGGACATAGTGAATAGTACTGCTGCATATCCTGTCACGGTTCCTACAGTTGTAGTTGATAAGGACGCATTTGATAAAGTGGACATAAAAGCAAAAATAATCATACTTGATGCCATTAAAGATCATGTCATACCACACATTTATGGGAAAGACTATGCTCATCAGATGTGGACTGCTTTGACCAACCTTTACCAAAGTTCCAATGAAACCCGAAAAATGGTGTTAAGAGAGAAACTAAAGAGCATTAGGATGAAAAGGGGGGAGAACATGGTCTCCTACCTTACCAAGATTACACAGGTTCGAGATGAGCTTGAAGCGGTGGGATAGAGGTTGGTGGATGAAGAGTTGGTTCACACAATACTGAATGGCGTGACAAAATCATAGTTTGTTTTTGTTGAGTCTGTTGTTGCTCGTGAGCACAAGCCTACATGGGATCGTCTTTGGGATGATTTCATACAGGAGGAGACTCGTAGGGGATATGTACAAGGCAATACATCTCACAACAAGGAGGATGAGGAGAATGTGGCATTAGCAATGAAAGGGAAGAAGAAGAAGTCCAAGAAGGGTTCCAAGGGGGGAACCAAGCAACATGATGGCGAGAAGGACATGAGAAAAATGAAACTATTTGCTTGTCAGAAGTTTGGGCACTATGTTGAACAATGCCCAAACAAGAAGAAGCAATAACAAACACCAACTTCAACAAAGATTGATGAGTATGCTGCTAGATTCAAGAGAGAGTTTTCTCTCTTTGCTGGTGATTGTAGAGAGAGAGCATCATCCATCACCAACAGGGATATTGAGGACCAGACGGAGCATTCTATGATCGCTGGGCATTCACCGAGTACTTCCACTACTTCCTACACATGGCACATTGATAGTGGATCTTTGAGTCATATGGCAGGTGTTCGAGACATGTTCTTCACAGAGATGTCAGAGACAGACTTGGAGTTGGAGGTTGTATTGGGTGATAATACAGTGGTGAGAGGAGTTGGGTGTGGGACAGTCCGCTTTGATAGGGATTCCATGGAGCCCATGTTACAAAGGAATGTCTTATACGTCCCTGGGCTGAAGAAGAATCTTGCATCAGTTTCCACGATTAAGGATAAAGGTCTTGGAGTATATGTCCTAGATGAGAAAGTGTACATCTTTCCCAAAGCATAAGGTCCATTTGCTTCATATGCAATTGGATTTAGACGTGGGAAACTTTACAAGCTTCTCTTCCAGCCACATCATGCACTGGAACACACACATAGTAGCAATGATTTGTGTGACTTATGGCATAGGAGGATGGCCCACCTTCATCATTTAGCTTTGAAGATGCTGAGAGACATGACCACAGGTTTGCTAGATTTCAGTACAGAGCAGAGTGGTGTATGTAGAGGGTGTGCTTTGGAAAGTACACTAAGACTGTTTTTTCGAGCAGTAATAGCAAGTCAGAGGGAGTGGTTGATTTGATTCATTCAGGCTTGTGTGGTCCAATGTCTTCTGCCTCATTGACAGGTTTTGAGTACTACATTACATTCATCGATGACTTTTCCAGGAAGACCTGGATCTACTTTCTGAGAAGCAAGAAGTCAAAGGAGTTCTTACTTCAGTTCCAAGAGTTCAAAGCTCTTGTGGAGAACTAGATAGGAAATAAGATCAAGGTGCTCAAATCGAATAATGGGGGTGAGTATACTTTCCATGCTTTCGGTGAGTTTTGTAGACAGAAAGGCATCAGGAGGCAGTTGACAGTGCCCTACACTCCACAACAGAATGGAGTGGCCAAAAGGAAGAACCGTGCTAAAGTAGGTGCAGCTAGAGCCATGCTGCATGATCAGAGTCTTCCTTTCTTCCTGTTGTCGCCTTTCACACACCTGGGGGGGTTAGGTTGTCGTGCCAGAAATATTCAAGCCATTAAGTGCGTCCTTGGGGGCAAGTCTCGAGACAAGGCTGTCACCTTGTTTTTGACTACTCTATTTAGGACAACCCATAATCAAAGCCAAGGGGTTAGACCCTATTAAATTCTAAGGCTATTAAGGCTTTAGTGTGTTTATGGATGAGTGAAATATTTAGGAGTTTATAAAAAAGTGACGCAAGAGATTGCAATAGTGATTAAGACAACAAAATGAAATACAAATTAATCCATTCACATAAGATTCACTTTAAGCAGAATGATTGTATGATGTAGACCAATGCTGAAATTGGAGTGTTGTTGGAGTGATGAATGTATTGCAATTGTTCTTGGTTGATTTTAAGTTTATGAATTAATGAATGGATTATGGAGGGGGATTCCCGATATACCACAAAGGTACATGGAATATGTCTAGACTCACTAAGTGTGGTAGCACACGAGAAAATGTGGGTTGAATGGAGTCATGGGGGGATGTCCAACACTACAACAAAGACGTATCTTGATGGGGCCCCGCGGTCACTTTTTAGTTGTTCACGCTTCCTCAGTATAATTTTTCTGCACGAAGCAAAACACAACGTTGGATTTTCGTTGTTGGGAGGTTAATTGGAAGTGAGACTAATTTAAACTAGTCACCCACGTTGCTTTTGATGCATCCAACTGATTGGTCGAACCGCAGCGGTGCAGAGCATACACAACGGAGCCTTTGTAACTTTTAAGGATTTTATTGCGAGGTGTTTGCTTGTTTATTAAATCCTCGAGAATCTCTTTCAGGTTATAAACCCTAATCGATAGAGCAAGGGGAGTAAATTACTAGAAAAGTAAAAGCAGTACAAAACAAACCCAAGGTTTTCTAATTAATCCTACCATGCATTGCTTTCCCCTTTTAGGTAACTCAAGAAGTTGTGGGGTTAGTATTTGTATTACTTTGCAATGAATGAAATTGGACATGAAAAAATATATAGATATGTAAAGCAAAGCTACACTAACAAAAGCAAAACCATGAAAAAAGTGCAACGGCACAAAATCCCCCAGAGGGGATAGGGAGTGGGCTCTGAAGGAGCCTACTCAAATTATTTTATTACAGTATTTACAATGCTTGAGGTAAATGCCAATTGTCCTATTGCTTCCTTTCACACACCTGGGGGGGACATGGTATAAATCTTCAAGCCACTCGGTGTGTCCTTGGGGGCAAGTCTCGAGTCAAGGATGTCACCTTGTTCTTGAATCCTCCGTTTAGGCCAACTCCTAATCGAAGCCAAGGGGGGTAGACCCTGTTGTCCGATGAATGCACACCGTAAGCAGAAATCTTTTGGACAGCTATTTCCCAAGCGGGAAAGGTGCGGCCTTGGGGGCAACCAAAGAGCCAGGTGCTGTCACTTGATCCCAGCTCCTCTGTTTAGGCTAACTATTAACGAATCCAAGGGGGCTAGTCGCTAAAAAAGAGTTGTCTAAGGCTCTTAAATGTTTTTGGGTGAAGATGCAAATTAGTGTTGTTTAGGAGTTTTTATGAGATACACAATAATCAATTAAGCAATCCACGTTGCTATTTGCAAAACACAATGTAAATTGCATAAGAAGACTGAAATTCAAGCATTCACAACATGAATAACTTAAACTAAACATGACAAATGGTCCAAATCAGATAATGCAGAAGAATTAAAAGACCAGTGCCAAAATGGAGTCAAATAGTGTTGAGAATGCTGAGATACAAGTCTTGATGATATTTGTGAGATTGTTTTGCAAATGCTCTTGGTCAATTTTATTGTGTATTTTTAAGATCATCTTGTTTATTAGGTGAGGGGAATTTCCAACCGGTATGCGAGGTACTGGAAATCTCATCGGAAAAATATTCTAAGTGGTCCCCTTCAAGGACATGTCTGACCGTCCAGTTTGTAGCGAGGCCTTCAATAACTTTCCAACCACTGCAAACGAGGAAAGCTACCCAACGCCCCCAGTAAGGATTTGTCCACTTAGAAATATTATCGCGTACAACGTCGGTTCGTTGGTTGTGGGGTGGTAAATTTTATTATGATTATAATTGGAGTTATATGTGTGAATTAGCAAGTTACAGTGCTTCTGGGTATCCCGATCGGGTAGAGCATACACACTGTAGAATAATAAGTTCCAATTTTTAATGGAGAATGTGAGTTGAAAATTTTATTAGCACACACAACTCTCCGATAGAGAGTGCTCTTGATCCACCTTATGGTGAGATTCAAGAGTCTTATTTAATCTACAATGAGAATGCAATGCAAAAAATGCTCTCCAATAGAGAGTGCTCTTGACTTGTCTTATAACAAGTTCAAGAGACTTTAGGTTCTTTTTAGGATTTATTAAAAAACAAAAATACTCATGAAGCAAAAAGCATGCATGTGATGAAAGTTAAAACTATCAATTAGTGGAAATAAGCTAAGTCTAAAAGCAATCTAATCTAAGTAAGGAAAAACACAAGACACACTTCCCCCAAATAGGGGAAGTAGAAAAAATGTGGGAGGCTTAACCCCACTAGTCCTTTTTATTAATGATTACAATGAAAGAGATTTTAACCCTTGAAAAGGAAAGATTGCAAGTTACTAAGATGAATGAGCCTTAATGGCTTTTACAAGGATGCAATTTTAAGCTTGTATTTGTCTTCTTGGTTCTTTGCAATTCTCCTCAATGTTCAAGCCTTTGGACTTGCTCCCTTCGCTCACTTTTTCCTTGGAACCTACACAGGAAAACCAAGCACTCATGCAACCATTATTAATAGGAAACGAAACTAATCTAGATGCAAAACATATTGAAATTAATCTAAGTATGAAATTGCAATTTTTGAGTCTTTTTTTAGTCAAAATTAGGAAAAAAGTACATGCAAAGAAAGAGTGAAAGAAGGATGAAAATAATGAAGAAATGAGACAGCCAATCAAGGAATATGATGGCTGCAAAAAGTGAGTAATGGGAAGCCAACAAAAGGATGAAAGGTGGCTGCAAAACAAGGATGAAAGGTGGCTGCAAAACAGGGAGAAAAAAAGGCGAAAAAAGTGGCAAAAAATGCCCAAAAAGGCTGAAAATTGAGGTGAAAGAGGGCAGCCAACTAAGAGAAAAGTTGTCTGTAAAATAATGAGGAATGGGACAGCCAAACAAATAGAAGAATGGCTGCAAACAAAAAAGACAAAGAGGGCATCCAACAAGTAGAGAGTTGGCTGCAAATTTTGAAGGAAAGAGGGTAAAAAAGACGAGCAAATAGAGGCAAAAAAGAAGAGCAAAAAGAGAGCAAAAAGTAAGAAGGAAAACCAGAGACGCAAGAATGGTAAGGAGTGAAGACAAGAGGAAAGGTAGCAGGTATAGGGAAAAAGGAAGGACAGAAAAGACTTGTAACCAGTGAAAAGATTTTAAATTTTTTGATTAAGAGAGGTAAGAAAGAGCCCTTTTTAGCTGTGTGTTTTTTGAAGATGGGATCAAGCACCCTGAAGAACTTGCATGGTGAAAGTATTAGATTAAGAATTCTTGATGAGAAACTGGTTGATCTTCAACCCCTCCTCCTTTGGTGATTCCTGAAACCAAAACACTCAACAAAAGTAAACGGGATCAAATGCTAGGATGTAATAATCAAAATAAATATTTGAAAAGCAATGGTATAACTAACTACTTCCTGCCCACTTCAAACATATAATGAATATTGCATAGATAACCAAGTTAAGACATTAAATGGCTACCCTATCGTGCTAGATTTATAACCCTCATGAGCTAGCATTGATCAAATATTTACTAAATAAAGAGAGTAGGGTAAGAATGAGATCACCTCACAAGATGAAAATCACATACAAAAAGCCCACACATAGACCTCCAAAGTCACTTTATTCCATTAACAAATATCGGTTACAATCTTAGAAGAGTTCTCTTGCAAATTCTCCATATGGAAATTGGAGCAAGAGACACTTATTTATACAAAAAATAGAAGATAAAACCCTAAGTCAAGACTCGGCATCAAAGAGGGCACACTGGAGCAAATCTCCTTGATTTGATGAACTCGACAATATGATTTGCAGTTAAAGAGAGGTTCAGGAAGGTGAGAGTGGGAAGGTGGCCTACACCTAGGCAAGGTGCCCCCCATTCCCCTCCTTGGAATCCTCACCCATGAATGAGCATCCTCCATTTGTGGTTGACGTGAGCTAGTGAAGGAGGCGCAATCCCTTCTTGAGGATGAAGACTGGAGCTTGATAAATGCTGAACTGAGCTCCTAACTGAGTTACCACTGAGCTGCAATGATTAGGGGGGGTGAGGTGGCTCATCCCTCCTTGGTCGTGTCACCCAACCAATAAGAAACCAACACTTTAACCCAATTCATGTGCCAGCTGGGAGTGGGCAAATTTCTGATTGAGAGTTAACTACTGGAGCTCCGGAACTGATATGGATTTGATTGATACTGATTGGAATCATCCCAAATACTCTGTGCCAAGCTAATTATCCCTTTATTAAATCAAATTTGGCATTTTCTGGAGATATTTTGATTTTCTCCAATTTCTTATTTTTTATTTTTTTAATTAATATTTCTTATTTTTGGGGTTTTTTGAGAAAATATTAATTCCAAGGCCAAATAATAGCCCGAAATTTACGATAAGTGTGTTTAGGGGTTAAATGAGTGTTTTGGCTTAAAAAATAAGTGTTTATTTGCCAAAAACACCCCCCAGACCACTTAATTATTACAAAATGAAAATTTTCAATTAAACCAAGTCAAAATGGTTTAATTTATTGAAAATTTTGATTAATTCTCTATAGTCAAAAAATAAAAAATAAAAATTCACCACGCATCCCAGAATTTTTTTTTGGACATTGATTTAATGTATCCCGGGGCCTAGGAAATGACCATAGAACATACCAATAGTGTCTAGTAGGTTCATATTTACTAGTTGGACTCTAATAACCCCTCAAGGCCCAAAATTCATAATCGGGCATTCCAGCTTTAGAGGGAGCGAGAGAAAACCTCATCGATTATACTCGGCTATAGGCAAAGCATAATTGACAAGGGAAAAAAATCCCTGGAATACCTTAGTCGAAAATTACGTCTTAGGAGACTAAGCCGCTCAAAACCCGTACTAGCACAGTTTATTACAAAAACCCCATGGGGCATGGTCATTTCAGCATAAAAATAAAAATGACTAGCCAAAATTGGCTAGGCAAAACATTCTGAACTTTTGTTGCACTGGATATGAACATTGACCATGTTCATCAAATGGTGGCTCAACAGGAGGTTCAACTATGGTACAAAATAGTTGGTAACAAACTCTATTAGTTTCTAAGGTTGTTAAGGCTTAGTGTGATGACGAATAAGTTACTTAGGAGTTTGATGAAAAAAAACTGGAACAAGATATTGCAACAATATATTGTAAACACAACAGAATATGAAATATACAACACCAGATGAGTAAATGAACTTATAGCAATAAAATATACGATACAAGTAAGAGACTGTTATCACATATACATTTGCAATTGGGCTATCATGATGCAACATACAAACTTATCTCTTGTTCTATTCCAAGCTATTTTTCATATGGGGTAGTAGCATGGATCCTTACAGCTTCAGCCATTCCAAAGCCTTGCTCAGTGGATTTTCCTTGCCAAGACTGAGATTCATTGGTCTATTGAGATTATTTTAGTGATGACCTAGTTCATTTGAGCAAAGTAGCAGATCAGATGCGGTACACACAGTTGCAGAGGGGCTTTATCAGTTAGAGACAGGTATATATATGGTGAGATTAGGTGTATGCCTCTTTGGTTTGATTTTGCTCTATGATGTATGTCAAACACCTATGCTTGTCATGTTAGGATGATTATGGTAACCTATGCTTATATATACTGATGCTTGAACTTGTCTTATGACTGTTCAAGGAACTTAATGTGAAGACTGTTGCTCATGTCCATGCTCATACAAATAGTAAACCTTAGTGCTAAGTTGGTCTCATGTATCACTTGTCCCCATCCATTCAGTATCATCCATTGATTTTATCCCATGACTTAGACTGTTTGAGACCTATGAGATTGAAGATCTTTTCCCCACTTTGACCTCTATGCATGATGGATCCCATGTTGTTCTAGGTCTCGGCTCTGAGTTGTGCAACAAAACTTGTCGATACCTTGATCCTTCTGGGCCAGGACAACCTGCTGGTGTTGGTTCCTGAGCTTAGGATAATTGGGTTTTGAAGCCTTAACCTCTTTGGTCGGTTGCCCCCGATGTTTGGTCCTTGTTATCCACTAATTTTGCACTTAATGGATTTTTCGGCGAGCCGCCAGAGCATTGAACAAGTACACTTGTTCAAGATCAGAGTTTAGAAGTTTAGTGTGTTCCAGAGTTAGCTAGTTTTTGGCTGAACTATTTATTTTTTGTAAAATACATGTTCATACCCCCTTGGGGAAATTGTAAAAAATGTCCAAGCATTTAAATTTTTATAAAAGGATCGGCTTCCCAGACTTGGGCATCAAGCCGACTAGCCCAGAGTGTTTTTTCCCTTGGTTATTATTGGCTATTGAACAAACGACCAATAATTTCTGAGTTTTTCACTCGCTCCTC
>LPNX010390902.1:109479-169267 GCA_001517045.1 Pseudotsuga menziesii
TTCGGAGGTTATTAGAGCCTTCGTGTCAGTGTTTTTTGTCATGCTAGGCATTTTGATTGATTCGTATGAACATGTACTAAGTCCCCCTAGAGTTTCGTTTGATTCTGAGAAAAAATAATTTTCTCCGTTTTTTAAGCCATTTTTTAATGGTTTAAATGAGAAATTTCAAAGTGTAAAAAAGAGTGATCCAGAGTCCGTTTTCGGCATGGTTGGGCTCATTTTCAAGCCCGGAGCAGCGTCTTTACGTCAGAGGCCACTTTCACCATCAGTCAGGCAGCCAAAGCACCCCGTGAGGCAGTATTTGGCTAAAAATGCATAAAGATGACATTTTAATGCTAAAAATGGGCATTTTGGCACTTGGTCAAAATAATTAAAAAGTCAAAAATAAATATTTTAATGATGATAAAGTGACATGGCATGTGGTCCAAATACTCATGCGATCCTTTTAAAATGTAATAAGCATCCAAACTTTGGCTTAAGAGGTGAAATCAAATTAAGTCAAAGGATTGGTGACGTGAGGAAAAATCACGTATGGTGAAGAGGATGTATGCGTGGGGATTGGGTGGACCCCCTCCATTTAAAGCGTTGTAAATTAAACCATACCATGCCATGTCATATGTGTCAAATACAGCTTGCCAGCGAGTGATCATCGAATTGTCATGGAGTGGTTACGTCAAAGTTTTGGGAGTAAGGGGACTCACGCTAGCACCGGTGTAAGGTTGCGCTAATATGTATGGAGGGTGCGATTGTATGGAGTATGGACCCCTTACATACACATCACTCAAACATATTAAACAAACCGTGGCATATACCGATGCATACGTTGTACTTCAAAGTTAGTGGTGATGTGGGTTTGCTCGCGCTGGCTTGTTTGGTGGGCTTCGCTCCCATTGTACACGAGTCACATTTATTATAACTCACAGCTTGCTCTCCTACACATATTCGCATATCTCAGTCTTCATCTCACGCAGATCTATGTGGGTTCACGTGGACACACTTGGCCGCTCCGTATTTGACAGTTGATGTTTCCAAAGGAGGGATGGGGGGCGCCTTGCCAAGGTGGAGGCCACCTCCCCATCCATTTTCATTCAAGCTTGAGTCTATTGAAGCTATGTGCAATCCAAGCCTGTTGTAACGTAGAGTTGATTGGGGAGTCGATTTGATGATTATTCCATTGGCTCTCCTCATTACCAATTCGCTTTAGGGTAGGGGTTGTGTTAGTTTTGTTATAAAAGGATGGCATTGCCTCCTTCGTTTCTCATGGATATTTTGGGCATGAACACTCTGTTACCAGGTTTTTGTACCATATTTGGGTTACCTGGGGAGCCGTTGGTTGACAGACTTGTTTAAAGTCTGATTCCAGTGTACCAGTTGATCCGTCTGCTTGTCTAGCCAATATGGGCTAGCCACTTTTTTATTTGAATAATTTTGACCATGGCCTCGCGGGGTTTGTAATAAAATGTGCTAGTAGGGTATTTTTGAGTGGTTCGGTCTCCTGAGATGTAGAATCTCAAATAAGGTATCCCAGGGAGTTTTTTGCCCCTAACAATTATGCTTTGCCTTCAGCCGAGTATAATTGACGAGGTTTTCTCCCGCTTCCTCCAAAGCTGGAATGCCCGATGTTGAATTCTGGGCCTTGGGGGGTTATTAGAGCCCAACTAAGTGTTATAAACCTACTAGGCATTATTTAGATAGATCATGGTCATGTCCTAAGTCATCTAGACATATAATAAAAAATTGAAAAAATCTTTTTCGAACGGGGAAAAAACATATTTTTTAATTTTTTAATTTTTAATTACTTTTCCTAAGTTTTTTGGGTTAATTTTTCCATAAATTAAATCGAAAAAACCCGTTCGTGGTAAATAAGTCATCCGGGCTTCAAATTCAGTGATTGAAGGCTCTAACCTTAAGCCAAAAATCATTATTGATCAGCCAGCCAGTTATAACCAATTTTCAGATGAACAATCGGACACATAATGCCTTTTTTCTCAAAAAAGTCAGTTTTTAGTAAAAAAATGAATTTTTATTAAAAAATGATTATTTTGGAGAAAATTAAAACTCTACAAATTAATCCAAATTCAGTGAAATAAAAGGCTAAATGACATCTCATGGAGCACTTATGATGATTGGAGTTATCATAACTCAGCTTCAGTCATCATTAAGAGAGCAATTAATTTATTATCAGTTAGCAGACATGTCATCTCCAGCTAAAGATGAGATGGAGAGCACTCATTGGTCTGGTGATTTGATCGAGGTGAAGACTAAAGCTTGCACCATCAGTGGGCTTCCCAAACCTAACGGAGGCTCCATACAGACCTAAGGATGAGTTTACCTACATCACCAAGTCACCTCCTTCACAGCTCACGCCCCTCCTCAGCTGGGTTGCGCCTTCCACACGTGTGGGCTAAATTGAGGGTGGATTTCAGTGTTTTCAGTTGGAGTGGGGGCGCCTTGCATAGGTGGAGGCCTCCCCTCACTCTCGGTCCTCCGATTTAGGTTTGGCTCTTCTGTTAGGTGGTCAGGATGGTTAGGTTATTTGGTTTGGTTTTAGGGTTTTAACACTCTCTCATTGTATAAATAGAGGCTCTTTCAACTCTATCAGGATGGATTTTTGTGTAGAGAAACTCTGGTGAAACTTTTGTAATTGCTTGTTGCTTCTATGCAACCATTGGAATAAAATTAAGGCTTTGGAGGGTCATGTGGTGTGATTCTTTGGATGATTGCACTTGATGGATGAGGTGATGTTGTTTTAATGCTTTTCTTTCTTGTCTATTTGAGATTATGATGTTATGCTTTAGAAGGCTTCTGTAAGCACATAAGAACATGTATTTGTGGTTTGCAAGTTAGTTGTTTATTGATTTACTTTTAGAATTTAAAAAAGAGCATTGTTTTATTTAGTTATAGTTGATGCTCTTCTTTATTTCAATTTGTGAACAATACATGATCTAATCTTTTGTATGGCAAGTCTATGAGTGTTATTTTGCAGATCCTTCCATTCAACCAAGCAGAAGTTCGAGCTCAGCTGCATCTTCTTCTCTTGGAGTCAAGTACGCTTTTCCGGTAATTGCATGCTTCACGAGATCCAAGTGCTTTAAAAAGATCCACAGGTTTGACCATTCTCTCCTTGCTTTTATTCATCATTCAAATTAAAAAATCTTTATTTTCTTGGGATTAGGGCACGTTTGGGCTAAAGTGAACATTCATTCACTTAGCCTTTGCCCCGATTGGCTGCCCTGTGCTTTATTTTTAGCCTTTTCGGCCTTTTATTTGCAGCCTTTCCTTCCTTTTGTTCGCTGTCCACTTTTCCCCATTTTTACCCTTTTGGACAACCCTCTTTTGCCTCTTTGTTTCCACTTTTTGCAGCCCCTTTCCATCCTTTTATTCAACCATCTTTTGGGCTGTACTTTCAGCCTTTTTCACCCTCATTTGCATCCCTCTTTCTCTGATTTGCATCCCTCTTTCTCACTTAGTTTCCAGCCTTCTTTGACTTGTTTTTTCCCCTCTTTTCACCATTTTTTCACCCTTCTTACCTTGCCTTTTTCCTGCCTCTTTTCTTCCTTCTTTTCGGTGAGTTTGGGTAAGTGTTTGTAGCAAGTTTGTAGATTAAATTTCAAGTTATTTTTTATCAACTAATATCATAACAAGTGTGTGTCTAGAGCTCTTAGATTGCAAACGGGTGAAGGAGAGCCCAAAGGCCACAAACATACAAGGAGTGCAAGAAGAACAAAAAGATTGCTATCCCTTCTCTTTCATCCCCTTCTTTCCCCGTTCTTCCAAGAAGCAAAGAACACATCTTCATTGTAAAAGATTAATAAAAAAAAAGGTTGAGTGGGAGCAAGTCTCATTTCTTTTCTACTTCCCCTATTTTGGGAAAGTGTGTCTTGTGTTCATTTTCATGATTTACTTAGTTCAGTTTTCCTTAAGCAATTAGTTTAGCTCTCTGATTAAACTTAGTTTCATTCTTACTAATTGCTAGTTGTTCCTTAGCTTCATTTCCACTAATTGCCAGATTCATCATTGCTTGTTGGTGTCTTGTTATAAATTGTTAAATCATAAAAAGAACCAAAATCTCTTGAATCTCACCATAAGGTGGATCAAGAGTGCTCTCTGTCAAAGAGTTTTAATCAACCACCTTTCATATTAATTGTTGTGTTTGTTTAATCAAATCATCCATAAGTAAGACTCTTGAACTTGCAGAAACACAAGTCAAGAGCACTCTCTATCGGAGAGCATCTTAGGTCTACACAACCCTTGCATTAGTTTCATCTAGATTAGCTAAGTCTTTTGAACCACTGTCATAAGACGAAGTCTAGTGCGCTCTCTGTCGAAGGGTTTTAATTAATTAACTTAATAAAATTTGCAACTCACGCCCCTTTAATTAATTAACCCCCCTCCCTCCTTGCCAGAGTATGCTCTAACCGATCCTAGATCGGAGTACCCAGAAATGGCACTGGATCTTTAAACCCTGCAAGAGTAACCTAATAACACTTAAACACCCCGTAACCAATGCACCGGCGTTGTAGGGATTCTTCCAAAGTACTTCCTAGTAGAGGCGCCGGAACCTCCCACTATCATAGATTCTTGGCTAGCTGGTCACTTGACAATATCAGCCTGGGATACTAGGCGGGCCCGACATGTCTTCAACGGAGGGAACTTAGAAGAGTCTTCCAGCTTTGACAAACCTTCGTTGACACCCTAAGCAAGACCACTGTTAAAAACTCTTAAAAATTACCAAGAGCACTTGCAAAACCTAACATTCACTGGCATCTTTTGGGATTCACATCTTTCTAAACACGGAGCATCTTCGATAATTTTACTCCATAGGCACTGGTTCCATCTTTTAGCATTGTTGATAATCTGGGCCATTTGTCCATTGAATGTTTGATTATAAGTCATATCTGTGAATGCTTTATTTATTTTCGTGAATTGCTCAAATATTTGTCTATCTTTTAATTCCAATGATAGCAACGTGGATTGCTTTGTCTTGTGATTAATTCATCATATTAATCATCTAAAATTGCAGAAACTCCTAAACAACACCCATCCGCATCTGAAAACATTTAAAACTTAACTTAAACATTGAGCCATAGAAAACTCTTTGTTAGGCACTACCCCCCTTGGCTTCGTTAGGAGTTAGCCTAGACGGAGGAGCTAGGAGTAGGTGACAGTACCTGGCTCTGTGCTTGCCCCCAAGGTCACACCTCTCCCACTTTCCTAAGTGAGGAGACAACTTTCGGAAGATTTCTGCTGCTGGTTTGCGATCGGTGGACAACACACTCTGCCAAAATTATTGTAATATTTGTTTGAAGTTGGAATTGAGCTGTGACTTTGGAGGTCCATGCATGAGTTCTTGAAGTTGTGGATTCACATTGTCTTTGGTGATATCTCTCTCACCTTGCTTTTTCAATTATTAAATCATTCTTCATTATATACTCTAGAAGGGCTAACAATCTAGTTTATGAGTATCTTGTTCGGATTTGATATTGTTTGTAAGGGTTTTGTAGGGATCATTAAGGGTGAAGAACAAGCTTCAGATCAAGCTCTTCTTTATGAACCAGTGGTTTTTTCCATCTACCTTCTTCATTTTGCAGGTTTTTCTAAGCACTTTCGAATCCAAGAAATAGACATAGCAATCAGAGCTTCTCCTTCCCTCCATCAACAAAGTTTCAAAAAACACTTTTGATTACCTAGATCTACGAACTCCCCTCTTCCAGTTCTCTTGTTTGCACCTTGATCTTCTCGATTTCTTTCTTGCTAGCCCCTTCCTTCTTGCTCTCGACTTTCATTTTCTAGCTCTCATCTGCTCTTGCTAACCTCTCCACCTTCCCTTGCTTTCACCTTTTATCTCTTCTATCTCCTCTTTCGTTGTTTCTCCTTCCTTTTTGCTTAGTTTAGGCTTGGTTTCTTCTGTATCTAGTGTTTAGAGTAGAGTAGTTAGATCTTTACTTGTTAAGATTAATTTGTTTATTTTTCATATCATAGATTAGATCTTGCACTTAGTTTTATTTTTTGTAATTCTCTTTCTTAGAAGTAGTTTATATTTGATTTGATTTAGTTAACAGTTGATGGGTGCTTTGAGTTGATTTGTGTTATGTACAGGTGTGAGGAGAAACAATACTAAGAGAAGGACTTGAAGATTGAACCAAAGAAGAACAAAAAATAAACCAAAGAGAAGAGTAGAAACTAAGTACCAAAACCAAGAAGATCGAAATACTTGGGATTTGAACTAAAGAAGACCAAAATTTCTAAATCACTCTCCTTTTGTAAACAACCATTAAGGATTATTCCATTTGTCTTTCCAAGTTCTTTTTCTTTCTCTAAGGTTAAAAATCCTAAATATTGTACTCTCTTAATAAAAGGGCAAAGTGGGATAAGGCCTCCCATCTTTTGGTTGCTTCTTCCCCATTTGGGGAAGAGTGTCTTGTGCTCTTAGCTTAGATTTACTTTGCATGCTTAGAGTAGTTTAATTCTATACTTAGAACTTTTATTGTTTAAGTCTTGACCTGAGAAGTACCTTGGGATTTCATCCCAAGTGCCGCATTGACATTGCGTGCTACCTCTCTTTCCCCATTGTCTTCCTGCATATGACAAGCTAGCTGGAAATTTCGGGGACAGTGTGACTTGGAGTCAATTTTTGACTTCTCCTTGCTAGATTAGTTTCCTGTTGTTGTAGAACACTAGTTTCTCATTTATTTCATTTGCAAGTATTTTATCATTTTTCTATGTCATTGTTTCATTTTTTTACAATTTGTTGAGCTATCACGTGGTTTCAATTTACAAGCTGATTGTCTTATAAAAAGAACCAAAGTCTCTTGAACTTGCAATAACCCAAGTCAAGAGCACTCTTTGTTGGAGAGCATTCCCACTACATTATCCTTGCATCAAGCATATAGATTAGTTAAAGTCTCTTGAACTTCTATCATAAGACGAAGTCAAGAGTACTCTCTTTCGGAGAGTTGAACTGTGTGCTCCTAACTTAAAATTTGCAACTCACACTCCCCTTTCTAAAATTTACTTCGTTGCTTTCCGCCACCAAGTATGCTCTGCCGACCCTAAAAAGTTGGATTCGTCCCCAGAACGATGGTTGGAATTGTTAATTGGACAAGTGATAACAATAATAAAATTTTCACCCTGTTACCCCCCCAATTTGACAAGGGTGTCTACAGAGCAACAAGAGAGGACCATCGGTAGCCTCTTTGTTTTGTCTTCAACAAAAAATACAGTCATTCCACAGCCTGCAAAACATAACAAAATAATCTGACTATTTGGTATAAATTTTAAAGTCAGCAGCAAATGTTCAGGAAGCATTGTCAATTAGATAAGTAGCCTATCTTTAAAGTATGCATGTTGAGACTAGCGCTCAAGATACAACAGTTTTGGAGAAGAAGATCATTCATGAGAGTTGTTTCAATCTAATGAGGATTGTGTCTTTCAGATTGTTGTAAAGGTAAGGATGTCACCAATAGAGATTCAAAATTCTGTGAAGGAATATGACCATTGAAGAGGGTCTGGAAGATATGCATCTCCAAGAAGAAAGATGTAATCAGTGCGATTGCATTTGTCCTTAATACAATTCCGAACAGAGAGCTGCTGAATCAAGTCATTGGAAAGATGGCTAAAGTCCAACTATGAGGCTGTTGAAATTATTCTAAAAGTAAACAGTGAAGGAATTTTTTTTTTGCATCAGTGCAAGAGCCATCTACTCTTCGACCCACTGAAGCTTTAGCTACCAGTATTGGTGACGTTTCTATTTCAAGATCTTTACAGAGGGGTCACTTATATTTCTCAAGAGATAACTCTGTTTTAGTGGAATTGCTTCGACGACTTGTATCCTTTTCAGTGCCTAGTTTGAAAATGGAACTTGAACGTGCCCAGATGCAAGTGTCTGCACAAAGTGACAAGATCAGCAATGTTCAAATAGTTTCAGAGGATTGCAAGGAAAATATCCACAAACAAGTCTCGAAGACATGACACGGGTTTCCCAGATCCAGATGGATGCCATGATGGAAATATGAGCAAGCCAACATGTGGTTTTTCACCATTAGAGAATCGATATGTACCTCTTTCAGTAACAATACATCTTGACTTCTTTGGGAGTGGTAATTTAATAGCAGAGGGAGCACAAACATTTTATACATGCATGTACAACTGATAGGAAAGAATAGCAAGCTATTAGTTGTCACAGATCTCACTCCAGTTCTTCAAACAAAATTTGGAGGTGGCCTTTGGAGCAGAGGAGGACTGTTGCTTGTAAATAATTTTCGGAGTTCATGGAATCACTTCTATCAGGAAATGTATACTTCTATTGAGTGGAATGTTGATAATGGAGGGGCAGGTCCTTTCCCAAGAGGCATGAAGAAAGCCACGAATTGTGGGAATCTACCCACCCGAAATTCATGATAGCTAACAGAATGGTCATTTATTATTTAGCAATCCAAATACAAACAAATCGGGTTGTTGGTGGAACACAGCAGCCGATATATGTTTTCATCTGGCTGGGAGCGGTTTTAATGGCCCTCCGTCATCTACGTTTAGTCAGTTTGGACGCCAATCTCACGGGTTGTTAATTGAAATTCAAACACATAGTCACTTGTCAATCATCGTGATGAAAATTATATGGAGCCCGGGTTCCATTGCAACGTTGAGTTCAATTGACAGAGCAACTACATTAAAGGCACATCTTATGGCGGATCGACTTCACAGTTCCACGTAGCAGCCGAGTTTCAGCTGAGAATCAATTTGGGCATGAAGTATTGCAGCAGTCCATGCGTCATGAGTAGTTGGAGTTTCAGCGCTACAAATTTTCGTGAGATATTCACTTTGGCGTTGGCATTTGGAAGAAATAGCCGGTGCCATGAAACGGTGGAAAGCATTGTTGTCCGCCAATTGCACACCAGCAGCAAAACTCTAATGAAATTTGTCTCCTCACTTGAGAAAGTGGGAGAGGTGTGACCTTGGGGGAAAGCATAGAGCTAGGTACTGTCACCTACTCCTAGCTCCTCCGTTTAGGCTAACTCCTAATGAAGCCAAGTGGAGTCGTCCCTACAAAAGAGTTTTCTAAGGCTCTTAAGGTTGTTAAAGTGTTTTAAGGTTACGGATGCGGATGGGTGTTGTTTAGGAGTTTATTAGGATTAGAAGTGTTTTTTTATTAAGAGAATGACAATTAATCAGAAGCAATCCACGTTGCTAACAAGAGATTACACAGATAAGCAAAGATTCCAGACTTTTAACTAAGCATTCAGATATAACAATTAAAATGAACCACAGACAAATGATCAAGATAGATAATTATTCAAATATAACAAAGGACCAGTGCCTTATGGAGTCAAAGAAATGCGTGAATCAAATAAAAGTCTAGGAATTAAGCTAGTGAGTATTTAGATTGTGCGAGTGCTCTTGGTAAGTTTTAAAAGATTTTAATGGTGATCTTGCTTAAGGTGTCTGGAAATCCTAACCGGAAATACCTTTAGTGGTTCCGTTCGAAGACATGACGGACCTGTCTGGGGTCACAGCTAGGTGTTCAATAACTTAACTAAATGTGCCCAGATTGGGTTGCCCGGCGCCCACACTTGGAATTTGCCCACTTTCCTCAGTATTTAATCGAAACAACGTCGGTGCGTTGGTTATGGGGTAAAAGTTTTATTATGTTTCTCTTGTACGAACTTAACAAGTCCGTTCACCGTTTTGAGTACGAGCCCAACCTGAAAGTTGGCAGAGCATACTAGGTGAAGGATGATCAACAAAGTTAATTAATTAGAGGGGTGTGTGTGTTGAAGGTTTTATTAAGTTAATTGATTAAACTCTCCGACAGAGAGCGCTCTTGACCTTGTCTTACGCCAGAGGTTCAAGAGTCTTATCTAATCTAGATGCCTAATGCAGGGATTGTGCAAGACTAAGGATGCTCTCCGATAGAGAGTGCTCTTGACTTGTATTTCTACAAGTTCAAGAGTCTTACTTATTAATTAATTGAATTAGAAAACAACATGAACATAAAGCAAAGATGGTTTATTAAACTCTCCGATAGAGAGCACTCTTGATCCACCTTATGGTGAGATTCAAGAGATTTTGGTTCCTTTTAAGATTAGCAATAATGGAGAAAGATACTACCATGTAATTAACAAAGTCTAATCTAGCAATTAGCAGCTTATACTTTAATGAACAACTAGCAATTACTGGAAATGAAACTAAGGCTAATCAAAAGAACTAAGCAAAGTGTTTAAAGTTAAAACTACACTAAGAAAACATGAAAAGGAACACGAGACACACTTCCCCCAAATTGGGGAAGTAGAAAAGATGAGAGACTTGCTCCCACTTAGCCCTTTATTAATTCTTTACAATGATCATGATGGCTTGTTCCTTGCCTTTTGGAAGAACATGGAAAGAAGGGGATGAAAGAAGAGGGAGAGAGTCTTTTTGTTCTTGTGTCTTTTTGCACTTCTTGCTTGTAGCCTTTGGGCTCTCCTTCACCTGCCTGAAACTAAGAGCTCTAGACACAAACTTGTTATGATGTTAGGTTATAAAAATAAATTGAAACTAGATCTACAAATTAAATGACAAAAGATACTCAAACTTTACCCAAAAGAAGGAAGAGAAGATGAGTGAAAAAGAGAAGGAAAAAGAAGTGGAAGGGGGGTGAAGAGAGGACAAAAAGAGGGTCAAAGAAGGCGGAAACAAAGGAAAAAAGAGGGCTGCAAGTTGAAGAAAGAAGGCTGCAAATAATGATGAAGAAGGCTGAAAGTAAGGCCCAAAAAATGGCCACAAAAGAGGACGAAAAGGGGCTGCAAAAAGTGAAGAAAGAGGGCAAAAGAGGGCTGTCCAAAAGGTAAAAATTAGAGAAAAAGTGGACAGCGAAGGATAGGAAAGAATGGCTGCAACAAAAAGGCCAAAAAGGCTGCAAATTATAAACAGGGCAGCCAACCGGGGCAAAGGCTTGGTGAATGAATGTTCACTTTAGCCCAAACCGTGCCCTAACCCAAGAATATGAAGATTTTATGAATTTTGAAAGAGGAATAATAATGAAAGAAAACACTCAAACCTGTGGTACTTTGATGGCGTTTGGATTCGTTGAAGCTTTGAAAATCCGGAAGTTGCCTTGGCTTCAAGAGGAGAGGATGCACCTGAGCTCAAACTCCTACTCAATTTGATGAGATAACTTGCACAATTTCAACACAACACTTGCAAAAGATGGATTAGATCATGTATGTTTGGTTAATAAAAATATAAAAGAGCATATCATATAACTGAATAATCAATACTACTTTTAATTCATAAGAACAAAACCATAAAAGATTAAGTTGGAATATCAAATAATCAATCTTACATGCTTATAGAAGCCTTCTAAAGCATGAACTATTATCCAACCTAAGCAAAAAAAGAAAGAAATTGAAACATTTCACCTCATCCGCCAAGTATTCATCCACATTAACAAACCATGTATGCCTCCAAAGCCTTAAAATTTTATTCCACAGTTGCAAAAGCAACAAGCATTACAGAGTTTGGATAGAGTTTCTCTACACAAAAATCCATCCGAATAGAGCTAAATGAGCCTCTATTTATACAATGAGAGAGTGCTAAAACCCTAAAACCAAATTACATAACCTGACCGGCCTGGTCACAACACTGAGAGCCCAGACCTAAAAATCAAGAGCTGGGAGTGAGGGGAGGCCTCCACCTAGGCAAGGCGCCCCCACTCCAACCCTAGCCACTGAAAACAACCACCAACTGAGCCCACACGTGTGGAAGCCGCACCTGTGCTGAGGAAAGGCGTGAGCTTGAGGAGAGGCATCTGGATGTAGGTAAAACCACTTTTTAGGTTTGGATGAAGCCCCTGCTAGGTTCGGGAAGGCCACGGATGGTGTAAGCCTCAGTCTTTACCTTGATCAAATCATCGGACCAATGAGTGCTCTCCATCTCATTTTTAGCTGGAGATGACAAATCTGCTAACTGGATATAAATTAATTGCTCACTGAATGCTGACTGAAGCTGAGTTATGATAACTCCAATCATCATAAATGCCCAATGAGATGTCATTTAGCTTTTTATTTCATTGAATTTGGATTAATTTGGAGAGTTTTAATTTTCTCCAAAATAATCATTTTTTAATAAAAATTCATTTTTTTCCTCAAAACTGATTTTTTTGAGAAAAAGGGCGTTATGTGTCCAATTAATGATCCGAAAGTTGGATTTGACTAGCTGGCCGATCAAGTATGATTTTTGGCTTAAGGTTAGAGCCTTCAATCACTGAATTTGGGGTCCAGATAACCGACTTATTACAAATGGGTTTTTTCCATTTAATTTATGGAAAAATTAACCCAGAAAACTTAGGAAAATAATTTAAAATTTAAAAAATTTAAAAAATTATTTTTTCCCTGTCTAAAAAAGATTTTTTTGGAATTTTTTTAAAGTTCCAGATGACTTAGGACATGACCATGCTCTACTCTAACAATGCCTAATAGGTTTATAACACTCAGTTGAGCTCTAATAATCCCCCAAGGCCCAGAATTCAACATCGGGCATTTCAGCCTTGGAGGAAGCCGAAGAAAACCTCGTCAATTATACTTGGCTATAGGCAAAGCATAATTTTTAGGGGCAAAAAACTCCCTGGAATACCCTATTTGAGATTCTACATCTCGGGAGACCGAACCACTCAAAAAATACCCTACTAGCACATTTTATTACAAACCCCACGAGGCCATGGTCAAATTTATTCAAATAAAAAACTAGCTAGCCAATATTGGCTTGACATGAAGACGGATCAACTGATACACTGGAATCAGACATTGAACATGTTTGTCAACCGGCGGCTCCTCAGGTAACCCAACTATGGTACAAAAAAGTTGGTAACAAGCATCAACCATGAGCAGCCGGAATCAATCCACCATTAATGCTCGGGGTTCAACCA
Source organism: Pseudotsuga menziesii (assembly GCA_001517045.1). Lineage (NCBI taxonomy): Eukaryota > Viridiplantae > Streptophyta > Pinopsida > Pinales > Pinaceae > Pseudotsuga > Pseudotsuga menziesii. The sequence continues at coordinate 122,381 of LPNX010390902.1, forward strand.
AGTGGCAAGACACAAGAATTTTCTGAGTTTCCTTACGCGGCCAGCAACCTGTGGACACATGTTGACATCACTAGAACCACGTGGGGCTTTAAGCAGCCCAAAGATTTCCTCCTGGCAGCCAATAAGATTCCACGGTGGGGTTTATTGACAGTTGTGTGCATAGGATCGGTTTTTCGGTGGGTGAGGTATCTATTGGCACCGCTAATTCTCAAAGATTTCCACTTTGTGTTGGGATGTGGGGATGCCTGCTTTAGTTTGGAATAGGTGGTTAAAGTTTTAGTCACACTTAATAAGTTTGGTCATGTTTTAATAGAGAGAGAAAAAAGTGGATTGTATCTCCACTTTATTTGATTTTTATTTTTATTTTATTTTTTATTTTTGAAGAGCCTTTTTGGGCCTATAAAGAGCAAGGCTATTTCATTGTAACCGAATGGAATTTTTGGTTGGGAGGATTTTTCCCCAGAGTTAATAAAGAAAGAATCATGTTGAGTTTTTGGACATTTTGGGCATCTCTGTCGTAGTTCTGTGTTTTTTCATAAGTGGTAGACTAGACTTAGCATAGAGGGCTAACAATCTAGCATGTTGGGCAAGCATTTGCAGCTGCCAAGTTGCTTATCGTCGTTATGTTCTTAGAGGTCTGGGAGTAATGGAAAGTAGTCAGTTATACTTCCATTCTCTTGGCCTATGATTATGGAACAAACCATCTTAGTCTCCCTTCTGCGAAACACAAAGACTTTATGAGTCCCCTTCTGACTCCATTTACCCTTTTGGTACTGGCACTGGCCTTCCCTCGAGGACTGATTTTCCTTTCCCTTCCTGCCCATCAATCCGACTCATTTTCCTTTTTTGCTACCTGTGTTTCTCTAAGGCAACCCCTTCAGATCACCTTGCCCTCAGCTGCACCTGCCTTAGCGACCCTAACTTAGGGAAACCCCCTTAGAGCTGGAGAAGAGCCAGCCTAAAGCGAGGAGAGAGGGGTGTTGTGACATTGGCCTCTCTCTCTCGAGTTGTCGCTGGGCCGACGTGCCCGCAGTGTGGGCTTTCAGCACTCGCGTGCCAGTTTCGGGCGACAACACACCCCACAACCAACGCACTGACGTTGTCAAAAGCATTCGAGTTGTTATTAGTAAGGGTGCTGGAACCCCCCGTTGTCTAAGCTTCCCGGCTTGCTGGTTAAATTCTCTGAACACCTAGCCCGGGATACTGGACGGGCTGACAGGTTTCAAATGGAACAACTTAGAATACTTTTTTGGTTAGACTTTGATACCTTGTTCTCTCAACCATAATAATCCAAGATCACTAAAACTTGATAAAATTTACAAAGAGTATTTGCAAATGATCGCACTGTTGCCAACTTCTTTGTACCATAGTTGGGTCACCTGAGGAGCCGTCGGTTGACAAACATGACCAATGTTTGATTCCAGTGTATCAGTTGATCCGTCTTTATGTCTAGCCAATTTTGGCTAGTTATTTTTTTATTTGAATAATTTTGACCATGGCCCCGCGGGGCTTGTAATAACATGTGCTAGTAGGGTGTTTTGAGTGGTTTGGTCCCCTAAGACGTAGAATTTCAACTATGGTATTTCAGGGAGTTTTTTTCCCTTGACAATTATGTTTTGCCTATAGTTGAGTATAATTGACAAAGTTTTCTACCGCTTCCTCCAAAGCTGGAATGCCCGATTTTGAATTCTGGGCCTTGGGGGGTTATTAGAGCCCAACTGAGTGTATATAAACCTACTAGGCATTATTAGAATAGAGCATGGTCATGTCCTAAGTCACTAGGACCCTCAAAAAAAATTTCAAAATTTTTTTACTGGACGTGTCAAAAATTCCTTTTTAATTAAATTTTTCCATAAATTAAATGGAAAAATTCAATTTGTAATAAGTTAGTCATCTGGAACCCGAATTCAGTGATTGAAGGCTCTAACCTTAAGCCAAAAATCATTCTTGATCGGCCAGCTAGTCAGATCCAACTTTCAGATCACCATTCGGCCACATAACGCATATTTTCTCAAAAAAGTCATTTTTTGGGGAAAAAATTGATTATTTAATAAAAAATGATTATTTTGGAGAAAATCCAAAACTCTCCAAATTAATCCAAATTCAGTGAAATGAAATGCAAAATGACATGGCATTGGGCATTTATGATGATTGGAGTTAACAAAACTCAGCTTCAGTCAGCATTCAGTGAGCATTAAAGATATATTCAGTTAACGGTCTTGTCATCTCCAGCTAAACTCCCAAATTGGATGAGATGGAGAGCACTCATTGGTTTGATGATTTGATCGAGGTAGGAACTGGTGATTACACTTATGATCTATTGGCAGTGGCTCCTCCATACCTAGATGATGCCTTCACCTACATGCTCACGCCCTTCTCTCCTCACAGGGGCGCCTTCACACGTGTGGAGTCATCTATGCATTGGTTTCTGTGCTTAGGGTTGGAATGGGGGTGCCTTGCCTAGGTGGAGGCCTCCCCTCACTCTTAACTTCTCAGCTTCGGTTTTTTGCTCTCAGTGGTGTGTCGAGCCGGTTAGGTCTGGTTTTCTGGTTTTAGGGTTTTGGTTCTTCTCTCATTGTATAAATAGAGGCTTCTTTAGCTCTATTGGGATGGATTTTTGTGTAGAGAAACTCTGTCCAATCTTTGTAAATGCTTGTTGCTTTATGCAACCATTGGAATAAATTTAAGGCTTTGGAGGATCATATGGTTTTTTAATTTGTGGATAAATGCTCTTGACAGATGAGGTGATTGTGTTCTAATTCTCCTTTTTCATGCTTATTTTGGTTAAAGATTCATGCTTTAGAAGGCTTCTATAAGCACATAAGAACAATTATTTGTGGTTTACAATTTAGTTGTTTATGGCTTCATTCTTAGAAATTGAAAGTAGCATTGTTTATTCAGTCATATTTCATGCTCTTTTACATTTCAAATTATGAAATATACATGATCTAATCCATCTTTTGGCAAGTATTCGAGTTGAATTTTTGCAGATTAGTCCATCCAATCAAGTAGGAGTTCGAGCTCAGTTGCATCCTCTTCTCTTGGAGTCAAGTGCAACTTCCGGCAATTGCAAGCTTTAAGGAATCCAAGCATCCTTAAGAAGATCCACAGGTTTGAGTGTTTTTCTTTACTTTCATTCATCTTTCAAGTTAAAAATTTCTACATTTTTTGGGTTAAGGCAAGGTTTGGGATAAAGTGAACATTCATTCACCAAACCGTATGCCCCTGTTGGCTGTCTCGTCTTCATTTTGCAGCCTCTTTTCACTTTTTATTGCAGCCCTTTCCTCTCTTCTTTTGCTTCCCTCTTTTGCCCTTTTTTTCACTTTTTGCATCCCTCTTTTTGCTAAAATTTGCAGCCCTATTCACCCTTTTTGGGCCCTAGTTTCAGCCTTCTTCCTCATCTTTTGCAGCCTTCTTTGTCCTTTTTACAGCCCCTCTTTCACCTTTGTTTTCAGCCTTCTTTTAGCCTCACTTTGCCCTCTTTTGACCCCTTTTTCCTTCTCTTTTCCATAGCCTTTTAATTCTTCTCTTCTTCCTCCGGTTTGGGTAAAAGTTAGGTTTATTTTTTTATTATGTTTATAGATCTAGTTTCATTGGTTTTTTTGGACTAACATTATAAATAGTTAGTGTTCAAAGCTCTTATTTTCAGGCAGGTGAAAGAGAGCCCAAGGGCCTTAAGAAAGCAAAGAGCAAGCAGAGAGCAAAAAGACCAAAACATTTCCCTCCTCTTTCTTCCCTTTCTCACCTTTGCTCATACAAAGAAGAAGCTGAACACAGCAAAAGATTGTAAAAAATTAATAAAGAGCGAGTGGGATTACGGCTCCCACACCCCTCTTCCCCCATTTGGGGGAAGCTTGTATCATCTCATTGTCATGCAAGTTCTTTTTTGCTTAATAAATCGCTAAAGGTAGAATAGGATAGAATAATTGCATAATCATTAGAAAGATAGTTTATGTTTTGATTAGTTTATTATTCATGGAAAATGAAGTGAAAATGTGGATTTGATTGTTTACTCAGATATTGCATAATTTCTTTACTGTTTTACTTACCCCCTTGCTTTCCCGATTAGGGCCCTAAAAAGCCTTAAAGAGACTCTTGGGTAGTTAGATCTTTATGCTTCTATTTTTTTTAAGTTTAACGAATTAATTAAGTCTCTTGAACTTGCAGTAACACAAATCAAGAGCACTCTCTATCGGAGAGCATACTTAGAACTGCATACCTTTGCATTAGGCATCCTAGATTAGCTAAGTCTCTTGAACCCCTTTCATAAGACGGGGTCAAGAGCACTCTCTGTCGGAGAGTCTTAATCAATTAACTTAATAAAATTTGCAACGCACACCCCCTAATTAATTAACTTCGTTGTGTCCTTGCCGGAGTATGCTCTAACCGACCTCAAAATCGGAGTACCCAGAAACAACACTGGATTTCTAATCTTACAAGAAAAACTTAATAAAATTTAAACCCTGTAACCGACGCGCCGACGTTGTAGGGAATTTTCTAAAGTACTTCCTAGTAGAGGCGCTGGAACCGCTGCTGTCTAAGCTTCTTAGCTAGCTGGTCAATCTCTGCGATACCAACCTGGGATACTGGGCGGGCTCGACATGTCTTCAACGGATTGAACTTGGAATATTCCCCCGGCTTTTTGACAAACCTTCGTTGGCACCCTAATCAAGATCACATAAAATTCTTAAAATCTACCAAGAGCACTCGCACAATCTAATATTCACTAGTTTGATTTCAAGACTTGTTATTTAATTCTTTGTGCATTTCAGTACTTTGAATCCATAAGGCACTGGTCTTTTTAAATCTGCATAATTATTTTATTTTGATCAATTGTCTGCGGCTTGTTTTAATTTCTATTTGTGAATGCATAATTAACGAAGTCTGGAATCATTACTTATCTTTTAATCTCTTGCTAGCAACGTGGATTGCTTTGATTTATGTGTCATACTCATAATAAATAAACACCTTTAATCACAATAAGTCCTAAACAACACCCATCCGCATCCTTAACCAATTAAAACACTTTAACCACATTGAGCCATAGAAAACTCTTTGTTAGGGACTACCCCCCTTGGCTTCGTTAGGAGTTAGCCTAAACCGAGGAGCTAGGAGTAGGTGACAGTACCTAGCTCTATGCTTGCCCCCAAGGTCACACCTCTCCCACTTTCCTAAGTGAGGAGACAGCTTTCGGAAAGTTTCTGCTGCTGGTGTGGAATTGGCGGACAACACGCACAAACACTGAACTCTTGTATCAAGCATCTCAGCATTACAATTTTTGACTCCATGCCCGTTGGATAAGACACTGGTCTGCTATTATTGTATTTTCATATCTCAAGTGTATTGTTCAATATCTTATCATTATGGATGCTTTTGTTTAATTCAATCAATGTTGTGTTTCATTTAAATATCGCAAGCATATCTTTGTAATTTTTTAAAGTTAAAACCATGATCTTCCCATCAGAAGAACTCCTAAACAACACCCATCCGCATCCGCAACCACCAAAAACCATTTAAAACATTGAGTCATAGAAACTCTTTGTTAGGGACTACCCCGCTTGGCTTCGTTAGGAGTTAGCCTAAACGGAGGAGCTAGGAGTAGGTGACAGTACCTAGCTCTGTGCTTGCCCCCAAGGCCACACCTCTCCCACTTTCTCAAGTGAGGAGACAGCTTTCATTAGATTTCTGTTGCTGGTGTGCATTCAATAGACAACATCTTTGGGTGCCGTTGCCAGGGACAAATCTTTTTTGTTTTTGGACTACCTTTCTTTCTTTTTAGTTTTTTACCTTTTTCCCTCTGTGGTAGATTTTTAGTCCAATCAAATCTCTGAAATTAAACTTGAATCCACCTGTCAACTCCACTGTCAGTAAACACCTCGAGGTATTCAACTAGAAGAAACTCTGAAGGTTTGCTCAATTTCATCCCCGAGCCTGAAAAGGTTTATAGGAGGAGACTGAACAAACTTGCTTTTCGTAGGATCCTTGAAGAACTTGGATTTGAGTCTGTTTCAGACATCCATGTTTTGTTTCAAGAAAATTTTGAAAACTCTGAAAATAATAACTGTTTCCTTACCACGATGGGTGAGTTTTTTACTCAACTCAACTTCACTCAGATAGCAAGTCAACCCCATGACGTTCCCGAGAAGGCTATTGATAAACTCATGACTTTTAATGGCACTGATGTCTCTACCTCTGTTGAGCAAAATATCAGAAACTTTTCCAGACACTGTGGTTCCTATGTCAGGGGTACTGACAAACATGAAGATGTATACATGACCCTTTTTGCTCTATCTTTGGATGGTAAAGCTGGAAACTGGTATGACAACTTGCCGAACAACTCTTTCGCTACCATAACAGCCTTCAAGGCTGCGTTCTTCAGAAAATTTGGCAGCAAAAAGGAACCTACTCATCTAGTGGTAGCCTTGACTAGTATGAAGAAATATGATACGGAAACCATGGATGAATTCAACGATAGGTTCACAGAGTTATCAAATTCCATCCTTGCTAGTTATGCTCCTCCTGCAGTTTCCACTTTGGATTATTACATAGAAGCATTAAGTAGCAAAATCCAGCGTGAGATAAGAGACAAGGAGCCCACCACATTGCTTGAAGCTCAAGGTTTGGCTATCAAAATTGACAAAAACATGCAGTCTTTAGGAGAGTCTAACCTTCTTGGTTATTCAAGGCCCTCAATTCCTTTGAAGGAAGAGGATCCTTATAAAAAAACAAATGATGGAAATGAAGGAGAGACTTGAAAGAATGGAAGATAAACATCTGGCCTAGATGAAAGAAATACAGAACAAAGTTATCAGTATGGAGAGGGCACAATCACAACTTGTCCCAAGAACATCCCCTCCAAAAGTAAACTGGCAAAGGAAAGCACCCAACCATGAACTAAGGCCTCCTCATCAATTAGAAGCTGCTAACATGGTTGGACCTTACACACTATTTTGTAGGGCATGTGAAGACTTTCATGAGGAATATTCTTGCTATCATGCATGCTATGTTCAGGAGCATGGTTTTCCGGAGGGTTGTAGTCCTAAAGCATCATCAAGCGAGCCGGAGTATATAAACTATGTAGGTGACATGCATAATATTTTCAGAGAAAGTTGGATAGAGGCAAACAATATTCAAGAGAGCCTGATTACATTAACACAGTTGGGCAATTCCATCTTGTCACCACAGAAACCTGGAGCCAAGCGAGAGAATACAGTCAAGAGCATGATACAAGTGATGAAGAGTCCCTTACACCTGACATGGATGATGACTACGAGACTTTAATTGAAAATCCAACCCTAGAATTTTTGTGTGATGGGAATCCTCCATGCTTTCCACTTGATGACAAATATTTGGAAAGTTGGGTCCCCTTTGATATCTTTGAAACCTAGCTTTTTGAAGAAGATTGTTTTGAGCAGAATGAGGAGTGTAGCCAGGGACTTGATACCAGTGATGAGGCATCTTTCATATCCGACATAGATGGCGATGATGACTATTGGACTTTTATTGAAAATCCAACCTATGATACTTTTGAAAATATTTTTGAGAATCTCATCTATGATGTGTCCAGCAAGGGGAGTTCTTATTTTAAAACTTATGAAAGTTGTAAAGAAGAACAGTCAAAGTTTTCATATGATCAGTCAAAATTGTATCTGAGTATCTGTAATAAAGACTTGAAAAAGCAGTGCAGTGAAGAATCAGATGGGGTGCAACTAGTTGAAGTTTTTTCTCAGCCATTGTCTTCACATATAGATGTTCCTTATGTTTTGGATCATCTTGGGGCTTATACAACGAGTTATTATTTGATAAGCCTTGATGATCAGCATGATGGAGTAGTCGACCTGCCTCATCATTTCGATTTCTATATCAGCGCTGTCCGGTCATCGATAGAAGCAGCCTGCGCGAGCACCTACCAGTTTGGGAAGAAGTTTGATGACATTATTCATGCCTATGATTTCCCATCCAGCCCACCCATTTTGGATCATCACGTAGGTTTGCGTTTTCTGAATAAAATATTTTTGTTTTGGCTAGTAACCAAAGACAAGGAAAAACTTTTTTACATTAATAAAATGCTTAGGTGGCTACATTGGATTTATGATTACACCTAACTTTTTTTTGTATCATGATTAGAGTAGGAAAATAGGCTCTTTAAAGTGAGCATTTACTTTAGCATTTTATTTCTGTACTTAGGAATAAATAAATTTTTCTGTTAAGTTTTGTCATTCCTTTGAATAAAGCAACTTTTGGATCATTGGCTTTTTTTTCATAAAACTTGTGCTACTAAGGTTTTCTTGTCAAGTTGAGATGTTTTTACAGGATATGGAAACCAGATATTCTGGTGTTCTCATATTCTTTCCTTGCATGAGAGACTAGATCGAGCACGCGTCCCGCAGTTGGAGCCAGATGTTATCCACTAATTTTGCACTTAGTGGATTTTTCAGCGATCCGCCAGAGCATTGAGAAGTACACTTGTTCAAGATCAGATTTCAAAAGTTCAGTGTGTTCCAGAGTTATCCAGTTTTTGGCTAAACTGTTTATTTTTTGTAAAATACATGTTCATACCCCCTTGGGGAAATTGTAAAAAATGTCGTAGCATTTAAATTTTTATAAAAGGTTCGGCTTCCCGAACTTGGTCATCAATCCGACTAGCCCAGAGTGTTTTTTCCCTTGGTTATTATTGGCTGTTGAACAAACGACCAATAATTTCTAAGTTTTTCACTCGCTCCTCCAAAACTGGGGTAGTTGTCTTGATGTTTCGACCTTGAGAGGTTATTAGAGCCTTCATGTCAGTGTTTTTTGTCATGCTAGGCATTCCTATTGAGTCGTATGAACATGTACTAGGTCCCCCTAGAGTTTCTTTTGATTCCAAGAAAAAATAATTTTCTCCGTTTTTTAAGCCATTTTTAAATGGTTTAAATGAGAAATTTCAAAGTGTAAAAAAAGAGTGATCTGGAGTCTTTTTTCGGCATCGTTGGGCTCATTTTCAAGCCCGTAGCAGCATATTTACCCTAGGGGCCACTTTTACCATCAGTCAGGAAGCCAGAGCACCCCGTGAGGCAGAATTTGGCTAGAAATGCATCAAGATGACATTTTAATGCTAAAAATGGGCATTTTGGCACTTGGTCAAAATAATTCAAAAGTCAAAAATAATTATTTTAATGATGATAAAGTGACATGACATGTGGTCCAAATACTCATGCAATCCTTTTAAAATTTAATAAGCATCCAAACTTTGGCTTAAGAGGTGAAATCGAATTAAGTCAAAGGATTGGTGACATGAGGAAAAATCATGTATGGTGAAGAGGATGTATGCGTGGGGATTGGGTGGACCCCCTCCATTTAAAGCGTTGTAAATTAAACCATACCATGCCATGCCATATGTGTCCAATACAGATTGCCATCAAGTGATCATCGAATCGTCATGGAGTGGTGACGTCAAAGTTTTGGGAGTAAGTGGACTCACACTAGCACCGGTGCAAGGTTGCGCTAATATGTATGGAGGGTGCGATTCTATGGAGTGTGGACCCATTACATACACATCACTCAAACATATTAAACAAACTATGGCATATACCAATGCATGCGTTGTACTTCAAAGTTAGTGGTGATGTGGGTTTGCTCGCGCTGGCTTGTTTGGTGGGCTTGGCTCCCATTGTACACAAGTCACATTTATTATAACTCATGGCTTGGTATCCTACACATATTCGCATATCTCAGTCTTCATCTCACGTGAATCTATGTGGGTTCACGTGGATACACTTGGCCACTCCGTATTTGACAGTTGATGTTTCCAAAGGAGGGATGGGGGCGCCTTGCCAAGGTGGAGGCCACCTACCCATCCATTTTAATTCAAGCTTGAGTCTATTGAAGCTATGTGCACTCCAAGCCTATTGTAACATAGAGTTGATTGGGGAGTCTATTTGATGATTATGCCATTGGCTCTCCTCATTGCCAATTCGATTTAGGGTGGGGGTTGTGTTAGTTTTGTTATAAAAGGATGGCATTGCCTCCTTCGTTTCTCATGGAGATTTTGGGCATGAACACTCTGCCAAAATTATTGTAATATTTGTTTGAAGTTGGAATAAAGTTGTGACTTTGGAGGTCCATGCATGAGTTCTTGGAGTTGTGGATTCACATTGTCTTTGGTGATATCTCTCTCACCTTGCTTTTTCAATTATTAAATCATTCTTCATTATATACTCTAGAAGGGCTAACAATCTAGTTTATGAGTATCTTGTTCGGATTTGATATTGTTTGTAAGGGTTTTGTAGGGATCATTAAGGGTGAAGAACAAGCTTCAGATCAATCTCTTTTCCATGAACCAGTGGTTTTTTCCATGTAACTTCTTCATCTTGCAGGTCTTTCTAAGCGCTTCCAAATCCAAGAAAGAGACATAGCAACAGAGCTTCTCCTTCCCTCCATCAACAAAGTTTCAAAAAACACTTTTGGTTACCTCGATTCTCTTCCAATTCTCTTGTTTGCTCCTTGATCTTCTCGATTTCTTGCTTGCTAGCCCCTTCCTTCTTGCTCTCGACTTTCATTTTCTAGCTCTCATCTTCTCTTGCTAGCCTCTCCACCTTCCCTTGCTTTCGCCTTTTATCTCTTCTATCTCCTCTTTCGTTGTTTCTCCTTCTTTTTTGCTTAGTTTAGGCTTGGTTTCTTCTGTATCTAGTGTTTAGAGTAGAGTAGTTAGATCTTTACTTGTTAAGCTTAGTTTGTTTATTTTTCATATCATAGATTAGATCTTGCACTTAGTTTTAATTTTTGTAGATCTCTTTCTTAGAAATAGTTTATATTTGATTTGATTTAGTTAACAACTGATGGGTGCTTTGAGTTGGTTTGTGTTGTGTGCAGGTGTGAGGAGAAACAATACTAAGAGAAGGACTTGAAGATTGAACCAAAGAAGAACAAAAAATAAACCAAAGAGAAGAGTAGAAACTAAGTACCAAAACCAAGAAGATCCAAATACTTGGGATTTGAAATAAAGAAGACCAAATTTTCCAAATCACTCTCCTTTTGTAAACAACCATTAAGGCTTGTTCCATTTCTCTTTCCAAGTTCTTTTTCTTTCTCTAAGGTTGAAAATCCTAAATATTGTACTCTCTTAATAAAAGGGCAAAGTGGGATAAGGCCTCCCATCTTTTGGTTGCTTTTTCCCCATTTGGGGAAGAGTGTTTTGTGCTCTTAGCTTAGATTTACTTTGCATGCTTAGAGTAGTTTAATTTTGTACTTAGAACTTTTATTGTTTCAGTCTTCACCTGAGAAGTATCTTGGGATTTCATCCCAATTGCCGCATTGACATTACGTGCTACCTCTCTTTCCCCATTGTCTTCCTGCATATGACCAGCTAGCTAGAAATTTCGGGGACAGTGTGTCTTGAAGTCAATTTTTGACTTCTCCTTGCTAGATTAGTTTCTTGTTGTTGTAGAACACTAGTTTCTCATTTATCTCATTTGCAAGTAGTTTATCATTTTACAATGTCATTGTTTCGCTGTTTTACAATTTGTTGAGCTATCACGTAGTTTCAATTTACAAGCTGATTGTCTTATAAAAAGAACCAAAGTCTCTTGAACTTGCAATAACCCAAGTCAAGAGCACTCTCTGTCAAAGAGCATTCCCACTGCATTATCCTTGCATCAAGCATATAGATTAGTTAAAGTCTCTTGAACTTCTATCATAAGACAAAGTCAAGAGCATTCTCTGTCAGAGAGTTGCACTGTGTGCTCCTAACTTAAAATTTGCAACTCACACTCCCCTTTCTAAAATTTACTTCGTTGTTTTCCGCCACCAAGTATGCTCTGCCGACCCTAAAAAGTTGGATTCGTACCCAGAACAGTGGTTGGAATTGTTAATTGGACAAGTGATAACAATAATAAAATTTTCACCGCACAACCAACACACCGGCGTTGTCAAAAGCATTCGAGTTGTTCTTAGTAAGGGCACCAGAACCCCCGGTTGTCTAAGCTTCCCGGCTTGCTGGTTAAATTCTCTGAACAACTAGCTCGGGATACTGGACGGGCCGACAGGTCTCGAACGGAACGACTTAGAATACTTTTCTGGTTAAACTTTGATACCTTGTTCTCTCAGCCGTAATAATCCAAGATCACTAAAACTTGATAAAATTTACAAAGAGTATTTGCAAAGGATCACACAAACACTGAACTCTTGTATCAAGCATCCCAGCACTACAATTTTTGATTTCATGCCCATTGGAATAGACACTGGTCTGTTATTATTGTATTTTCATAGCTCAAGTGTATTGTTCAATATCTTATCATTATGGATGCTTTTGTTTAATTCAATCATTGTTGTGTTTCATTTAAATATCGCAAGCATATCTTTGTAATTTTTTAAAGTTAAAACTTTGATCTTCCCATCAGAAAAACTCCTAAACAACACCCATTCGCATCCGCAACCACCAAAAAACATTTAAACGATTGAGCCATAGAAACTCTTTGTTAGGGACTGTTGTCTGCTGAATGCAAACCAGCAGTAGAAATCTAATCAAAGTTGTCTCCTCACTTGAGAAAGTGGGAGAGGTGTGGCCTTGGGGGCAAGCACAGAGCCAGGTATTATCACCTACTCCTAGCTCCTCCATTTAGGCTAACTCCTAATGAAGCCAAGGGGGGTAGTCCCTAACAAAGAGTTTCTATGGCTCAATGTTTTAAATTTTTTTTGGTGGTTGTGGATGCGGATGAGTGTTGTTTAGAAGTTTTCTGATGGGAAGATCACAGTTTTAACTTTTAGAAAATGACAAAGATATGCTTGTGACATTAAAATAAAACACAACACATTGAATTAAACAAAAGCATCCATAATGATAAGATATTGAACAATACACTTGAGATACGAAAATAAAATAATAACAGACCACTGTCTTATCCAATGGGTATGGAGTCACAAATTGTAGTGCTGGGATGCTTGATACAAGAGTTCAATGTTTGTGCGATCGTTTTGCAAATGCTCTTTGTAAATTTTATCAAGTTTTAGTGATCTTGGATTATTATGGCTGAGAGAACAAGGTATCAAAGTCCAACCGAAAAAGTATTCTAAGTCGTTCTGTTCGAGATTTGTTGGCCCGTCGAGTATCCCGGGCTAGGTGTTGGGAGAATTTAACTAGCAAGCCAGGAAACTTAGACAACGAGGGGTTTCGTGTTGATGTAATTGTAACTTCGGAATGTATTCACTTGTATATCTTATGTATTGTACCCCAATGTTTTTTTCGGCAAGTGTTTGTAATGTAATTGAGTGATGTCATGCCCCGATGTTCCAATCGGGAGTTTCTATAATGTAAACAAGTCATGTCAAGTCATTGTGGGTAACCCTTCTATTGATCAAGGGTTAAAGTCCCCGCAGTTGTGGGGCCCTAGGGTTATTAGACTCTCCTAGTGAAGTCGGCCCTCGTGAGTTATTGTCAAGTCGAGAATTAGTATAAATAGAGAGTGAGCCTCTCTATTTATCACACACTCACTCACACTCAGTTGTAGCGCATAGCTAAGGGAGAAGAAGTTGTTGGGGCTAGAAAGAAAGAGACTACTGTTGTCGGGAGATCATCTTACTATTTTGGGGTTTTACTTTTGGTGTTGATTCTATCTCTGAGGAAGTTGTGGGGTTTTCTCCATTTATGGTTTCCTTGAGGAAAAACATTGTGTTCATTGTCTCTTGTGTTTGATTGTTGTGCTTGTTATTCTCTCAGTTAAATATCCTAATATAATGCTAGCTTGAATGATAAAAATCTAACATGGTATCAGAGCTAACCTGAGAAGAAGACATTGTGCAGCTGCGAAAACTAGGGCTTCCTACTTTTTGGATCTCTCTCCACAAATTTTCAGCAAAAAAAGGTTGTGCTGACTCTCCTCTCTAGGGTGCATCTTTCTGTCGAAGCAGAATCTGATTTTGAGCATTTTTAGTTTTTGATTCGACATTGCTGCCGAAAATTAGGGCTTTCCATAGAAGTGGAATTTTTGAGTGAGCCCAGGCCTGGATTGATCTCCTCCTCAAAATCGAAGTTTAGAGATCAAGATCAAAGCTTTTGGTTGGACAGAACTCTGGGAAAGTCAAACCCTAATCTGCTCCTGAACCAGCGCTGCAAAATTTTAGCTCCAGATCTAGATCCAACATCTTAATCTGGTAAGATCTAAATCTTTTGTATTTCCATTTGAGGTTCTCAGTTAAGATGTCTCATCATACCAAGCTTGATGAAAAGCTTGAGGGAGCGGATAACTTTTGAGCCTGGAAGAATAGGATCTCCCTGGTCCTGGAAGAAAATGAGTTGGACTCCTACATCAATGAGGAGGTTCCAGTTCTAGAGGAAGATGAGGCTAAGGCCTTACACAAGAAGAAGTTGGTTTTGGCTAAAAGGATTATTGCTGATTCAATCAAGGATCACCTCATACCACAAGTGTCCTCCATCAAGACACCTAAAGCTATGTTTGATGCCCTGACCAAACTGTTTGAAGGGAAGAACATAAACCGAAAGATGACTTTGAGGAACCAGTTGAAGAATGTAAAGATCCAAAATGAGGAGACCATACAGTCATACTTTACAAGGGTCTCCGAGATCAAAGAACAACTTGAAGCAGTGGAGAATGCAGAAATTGTGATGACAACCTTGAATGGTCTCCCTAGATCATGGGATTCTTTCATCCAAGGAATCTTTGCTAGAAAGAAGCTAATGAATTTCAGTAGACTGTGGGAAGAATGCTCACAAGAAGAAGCCCGAATAGTAGCTCGAGAAGAAAAGATGGGAAATGAAGATCAAGCTCTCACAGTACACTCCAAGAAAGGCAGAAGGGAAGATCATCATCACCAAGGTAAGCATTCTCATCAGAAAGATAATATTGTAAAAACAAACAAGGATCTATCCAAACTCAGATGCTATATATGTGATAAAAGAGGACACTTTGCTAGAAATTGTCCCATGAATAAGAATGGATCTAAGAAGAAGAAGAACTCCAAAAGAAGACATCATGCTCACACTGCTGAGGATGATGATCCTCCCAGAAAGAGAGTAAAACAAGAAAGTGAAGACTCTTCAAGTGATGAAGAATATGTTCTGATCTCCGCTCTCAAGGGAACTGTCACACATGGAAGCAAAGATTGGCTTATTGACAGTGGGGCTTCCAAACACATGACAGGATTCAAGGAATCCTTTGAGAAACTATCCAAACATAATTCACCCCATAAGGTGAAACTTGGGGATGACTACCAATATCCCATAAAAGGTAGTGGTGAATCCTCCTACAAGCTAGACTCTGGAAAGTCTATGAAAATGAAGGATGTCTTGTTTGTACTAGGACTAAAGAAGAATCTTCTCTCCATATCGGCACTGGATGCAAAAGGCATGTGGGTTGCATTTGTAGATGGCCAAGTCCTCATGTGTCCAAGAGGAAAGACTATTGACGATGCAATAGTAATTGGAGAACAAGAAGGTGGATTATACAAATTGAAGGGCCAACCAGAACAAGCTTTGGTTCATGACTCAGTAGAGCCAAATGAACTTTGGCATAGAAGGCTTGCACATGTACAATACATAGCACTACCCCTTGCAAGCAAAGCTATTGAAGGACTTCCAGAAATGCAATCAAAACATGAAGGATTCTGCAAAGGATGTGCGAAAGGAAAGAACACAAAGAAGACATTTCCAAGTAGCAAAAGTAAAGCAAAAGGAATCTTGGAAATCATTCACTCCGATGTATGTGGTCCAATGTCATCTAGTTCTTTAAGCGGGTATGTATACTATGTTTCTTTTATTGATGATTTTTCTAGGAAGACATGGATATACTTTATGAAGAACAAAGATGAAGTATTCAGCAAATTCAAGGAATTTAAAGCCTTGATCGAGAACCACACTGAAAAGAAGATCAAGACCTTTCGATTAGATAATAGCAGAGAATTCACATCAAATGAATTCAAAGAGTTATGCAAAGATTCTGGGATTAAGAGGGAGTTATCCACTCCATATAATCCACAGCAGAATGGGGTTGCAGAAAGGAAGAATAGAACGATCATGGAAGCTGCAAGAGCAATGTTTCATGATCAAGATCTTCCCATGCATCTATGGGCAGAAGCTGCCAGAACAATGGTATATGTACAGAACCGTACTCCACACAGAGTACTCAAGAACAAGACACCTGAAGAAGCCTTTTCCGACAAGAAACCAGAAGTCAGCCATCTCAGAATATTCGGTTGTCCAGTGTACATACACATTCCGAAAGAAAAGAGGAGAAAGTTAGATCCTTCAGGAAAGAAGGGTATATTTGTGGGATACTCTGAAAGCTCGAAGGCTTACAGAATATACTTCTCAGGATTCAAGAAGATCGAAATCGGCAGGGACGTAACATTTGATGAAGACTCAACTTACAACAAATCCAGAAAGAGACCTGCTGAAGATCCTGAAGAAATATAAGCACCCAGAATTCATGACACAACCATGAACGGAGAAATTCAAAAAGACGATCGAGAATTAGAAGAACCTCAAGAACATGTAGATCCACCTTGGGAGAAGAATCCTCACAAGAGGAAACCTGCTTGGGTACGAGAAGCTATCCAAGGTGCAGAAAGATATGGGGCTCTAGAAGAGAATCACAGAGAAAGAAAGAGGTCCAGGTCCTGCTCCGGGTATGTAGCTTTATTATGTGACTTCATCGATAAAGAACCTTCCAACTATAAAGAAGCGGCAGAAAGGAAAGAATGGAAGGATGCTATGATCGAAGAGTATCAATCAATCATGAAGAATGATGTTTGGGATGTTGTCCGAAGACCAGAAGGGAAGTCTATTGTAACTTCCAAATGGATCTACAAGATCAAGCATGCTGCAAATGGCAGCATAGAGAAATATAAAGCAAGATTTGTGGCTCGTGGATTCTCACAAAAAGAAGGAATATATTATGAAGAAACTTTTGCACCTGTAGCTAGATACACTTCCATCAGATCAGTACTTGCTCTAGCTATAGTGATGAAATAGAAAATACACCAAATGGATGTCAAGACTGCTTTCTTGAATGGTGTAGTGGAAGAGAAAGTGTATGTAGAGCAGCCACTCGGTTTTGAGACACATGATAGGGAGTCTCATGTGTGTAGATTGAAGAAAGCCCTGTACGGTTTGAAACAGACACCCAAGACATGGTACGGCAGAATTGATGGCTTTCTATCCAGTTTAGGCTTTACCAAAAGTAAAGTAGATTCCAACCTTTACTACAAGGTTGAAGATGGTAACCCAGTGATACTCCTACTGTATGTAGATGATCTGTTTGTAACAGGTATGGATGGGTTGATTGCTGATACGAAGAGGAAGCTTGTTGCCGAGTTCGAAATGAAGGACTTGGGTATGATGCACTATTTTCTAGGCATGGAGATGTGGCAGAATGCGGATGGAATCTTCCTCAGACAAGGGAAGTATGCAGTAGAGATCCTGAAGAGGTTCGGGATGATGGATTGCAAGGCCATGACCACACCTATGGTATCGAACCTGAAGCTATTGAGTGATGCTTCATTAGAAGTGGATGATGCTACGATGTATCGTCAGATGATTGGGTCCTTGATGTACCTGATGAACACGAGACCAGATATTTGCTTTGCTGTGAACACCTTGAGCCAATTCTTGACAGATCCAAGACATGTTCACTTGATTGCTGCAAAGCATATTCTGAGGTACCTAAGGGGTACAATTGATTATGGGCTCAAGTATGAGGTGAATCAGAAGATTAACCTGGAGGGTTATGTTGATTTAGATTGGGCAAGCAGTGCCATCGATAGGAAGAGCACTTCAGGGTGTTTCTTCAGTATGGGATCAGGTGTGATCTCTTGGTTTAGCAGGAAGCAATCCTGCGTGGCACTGAGTACAGCTAAAGCAGAGTATGTCGCAGCTTGTTCAGCTAGTTACGAGGAAGTATGGCTAAGGAAGCTACTGTCTTATTTATTTGATCTCCAGTTAGATGCTACTTGTATATATTGCGACAACCAGAGTTGTGTGAAGTTGTCGGAGAACCCGGTGTTCCATGACAAGTCGAAGCATATCGAGATCAAGTATCACTATATCCGGGATATGGTGCAGAAAGGAGCAGTGAAGCTCCAGTATGTTGCGATAGACGAACAGATAGTTGATGTGTTGACGAAGCCATTGGCCAGAGTGAAGTTTGAGTACTTCAGGGAGAAGCTTGGTGTTCTCCAGATCCAGGTTCCTCCAAGGGGAAGTGATGAGTCCATGAGCCATTCTGACATGGTGAGAGGATTGGTTCCTTCCATGGTCAGATGTAAGGGCTGAGCCATTCTGTCATGGTGAAAGGATCGGTTCCTTCCATGTCATATATGAGTGCTAAGCCATTCTGATGTGACTATAGGATTGGTTCCTACATGATCAGATATAAGTGTTGAATGCCATTCTTGGAATGGAGGCACCTGGTCAGTTACCAGGAATACTCAGCTTGGTGCTGAGATGCCATTCTCTTGGAGAATGGAGGCACCTGGTTAGTTAATAGGAATACTCAGTCTGGGATTGAGGGCCATTCTAATGTGACTGTAGGATTGGTTCCTACATGATCAGATAGAAGTGTAGAGCCATTCTGATGTGACTATGGGATTGGTTCCTACATGATCAGATGTAAGTACAGAGCCCTTTCGACATGTAGGTTGGATTGGTTCCTCGCATGGTCGAATGCAAGTGCTGGGCCTTTCTGACATAGATGACTGGATTGGTTCCTCTCATGGTCAGATGTGAGTGTTGGGCATGCCTTTCTGACATGGTGTTGGATGTGTTCCTCTCATGGTCAGATGTAAGTGCTGGGAGGGCCATTCTAACTTAGGGTCAGATATAAGTGCTGAAGAAGACCTACAACCAGCATGAAAAAGGGCTGGATTTGTAGAACTTCCTGTGACGAGAAGAATCAAGAGATAGCACCTGTGATGATGATCCAGCAGCGATGTTCCAGAACCAGAGATGATCCAGATCGAGTGATGATCTAGTTCCAGTGATGAAGATGACTTGAAGAAGAAGATGACTTGAAGATGAAGATGATGAGAACTTGACGATGATTCAGATGATACAGAGAAGAAGACTTGTGCTGATAAATTGTGTCGAGAGAATACCTTATTAGCTAAGAGGAAGTGTTGATGTAATTGTAACTTCGGAATGTATCCACTTGTATATCTTATGTATTGTACCCTGATGTTTATTTCGGGAAGTGTTTGTAATGTAATTGAGTCATGTCATGCCCCAATGTTCCAATCGGGAGTTTCTATAATGTAAACAAGTCATGTCAAGTCATTGTGGGTAACCCTCCTATTGATCAAGGGTTAAAGTCCCCGCAGTTGTGGGGCCCTAGGGTTATTAGACTCTCCCAGTGAAGTCGGCCCTAGTGAGTTATTGTCAAGTCGAGAATTAGTATAAATAGAGAGTGAGCCTCTCTATTTATCACACACTCACTCACACTCAGTTGTAGCGCATAGCTGAGGGAGAAGAAGTTGGTGGGGCTAGAAAGATGGAGACTACTGCTGTCGGGAGATCATGTTACTGTTTTGGGGTTTTACTTTTGGTGTTGATTCTATCTCTAAGGAAGTTGCGGGGTTTTCTCCATTTATGGTTTCCCCGAGGAAAAACATTCTGTTCATTGTCTCTTGTGTTTGATTGTTGTGCTTGTTATTCTCTTAGTTAAATATCCTAATATAATGCTAGCTTGAATGATAAAAATCTAACATTCTGGCGCCCTTACTGAGACCAACTTGAATGCTTTTGACAATGCCGGTGCGTTGGTTGTAGGGGTGAAGATTTTATTATGTTATCACTTGCAAAATTAACTATCCGATCACCGTTCTGAGTACAAGTCCAACTTTTCAGGGTCGACAGAGCATACTAGGTGAGGGATAGTAACGAAGTAAATTTTAAGTGGGAAAATGTGAGTTGGAATGATTTTATTGTTGAGCACAAATAAAACTCTCCGACAGAGAGCGCTCTTGACTTCGTCTTATGACAAAGTTCAAGAGACTTACCATGTATGGAATTAAAATACTTGAAATGAAAAACAACTAATCTACCCAAGAATCTCTTTCAGGATTTAAGGCCTTAATCGGGAGAGCATGGGGGTAAGTAAAAAAAACCGAAAATAAAAACAACTCTCCGATAGAAAACACTCTTGATCCACAAAGTGAGATTCAAGAGATTTCTAAATTTAAGCAGTTGAAATACTTTTGAAAAATGAAAATTTTTAAAAAATAAAGTAAACAACTTAACAATGAAATAAAACAAGCTAATCTAGCAATTTAGTGTTCTAAGCAAGAAAATGAAATTACTGTAAGTAAAGCAAATTTAATCTAAGAACACAAAAAACACGAACACCACAAACCTCCCCAAATGGGGGAAGTTGGGAGTGGGGGCTTAAAAACCCCACTCAAAAAGAGAATTTTTATTAAGTGTTACAATTTGCCTAGGGAATTTAACCCTTGAAAAGGAATTTTAAGATAAAAGCTAGAAGACTAATAATGAAGCTCTTAAGATCTTTTACAAAAAAGGAGAGTGATTTGTCTTCTTGTTGAGAAGTTTTTCTTCAATATTTCCAAGTCTTTAGACTTTTTTTTGGTTGACCTCTTCTTCAGTATACGCAAAGTGGGAAAGAGGGAGAGGGTAGAAAGGAGCAAAAAGGGGCAAAAGAGGGCTGAAATAAATGAGGAAAAGAGGGAAAAAGGGGGAGCGAACAGCAGATAGTTGGATGCAAAAAAGTGAGAAACGGGGCAGCAAACTAAGCAAAAAGAGGGCTACAAAAGAAAAGGTAAAAACGGGGCAGCAAACTAGGAGAAAAGTGGCTGCAAAAAATTTGAAGAAAGAGGGCAGTGAAGGAGAGGGAGGACGAGAACAAGAAGTTGATGAGAACAAGGTCTTGAAGAGGGGGAAGAAATCACAAAGAGGACAATCAAACAACGAGGTGGAAGGAGGCCAAATCCAACCGAGAAGAAGAGGACAAATAGTCAACAAGACAATCAACCAAAAGGTGGGATCAATCTCCGAACAAGGCAACCACTATAAGCACTAGTCCCGAAAACCTTCCAGTCTAGCTGGATGTACGCAAGGATGCTAATGGAGAAAGAGAAGTAACCACAAAATTATGTGGCACTTGGGATCAAATCCCAAGCTTACTTTCTCAAGTCAAAACTAACATATGATAACATAGAAATATGAAGAGAGAAGAGAAAGATTTTAGATCCCAACTTAAGAATAGTAACCATAAAGAATTGCTTTTGCTTGATGGATGAGGCAAAGAATTCTTATGCTTCTCGACTTCTTTGAAAGAAGATGATTCCTTCTAGAACCTGCAGAATGAATGTTAAAACCATAAAAGAGCTCTTGTATCTTGGACAATACCTGAAAGCAACACAACTTCTAGAGAAAAGCATGGATTATACAATATAGTGCTAGATTGTTAGCCTTCAACAATCATAAAATCAAATGCTTAAGAATCAAGAGAGAAGGGAGCAAAGAATGGTATCACCTCACAAGGTGAATCATGGAAAACAAAGAGCTTCCGCATTGACCTCCAAATTCATCAACAATTATTGAATCTTAAGAAAAATATTACAATAGAAATTCTCCAAAGCTTATATGCCAAAATATCCATCTATAAGAGAGAGCAAAGCACCTCTATATATACAAAAAGGAAAAAAAATAGGGCTCAAATCCCTAAATCCGGACTAAGAGTAACACCGGAGTAATTGAATGAACTCGATATGATGATTTGGAGTTGAACTGAGCTTCAACTGAGATAAGACTGAGTTGTAATGATGAAGGGGGGGTGAGGTGGCTCATCCCCTCTCGTAATGATCACCGGGCCAATAGATAACAATTACTTCAACCCAAAAACGAATTTGACCAAAGAGGCTAAATTTCTGACTGATAGTTCAACTGCCCCACTCCGATACTTGATCTGAAACTGACCGTTATTGATTGGAATCATCATAAATGCTTCGTGCCGAGCTAAACAACTCTTTATTTTATTCAATTTGGCCTTTTTTGGGGACATTTTGATTATCTCCAATTTATTATTTTTTATTATTTTAATTAATATTTCTCATTTTTTGGGTTTTTTGAAAAAATATTAATTATAAGGCCAAATAATAGTCCGAAACTTAGGATAAGTGTGTCTAGGGGCTAAATGAATGTTTTGGCTAAGAAAATAAGTGTTTATTTGCCAAAAACACCCCCCGGACCACTTAGTTATTACAAATTGAAAATTTTCAATTAAACCATGGTCAAAATGGTTTAATTAATTGAAAATTTTAATTAATTCCTTATAGTAAAAAAAATAAAAAATAAAAAATCACCAGGCGTCCAGGAAATTTTTTTTCGGACATTGTTTTAATGTATCTCGGGGCTTAGGAAATGACCATAGAACATACCAATAGTGTCTAGTAGGTTCATATTTACTAGTTGGACTCTAATAACCCCCCAAGGCCTAAAATTCAAAATCGGGCATTCTAGCTTTGGAGGAAGCGGGAGAAAACCTCATCGATTATACTCGGCTATAGGAAAAGCATAATTGACAAGGGAAAAAACTCCCTGGAATAACTTAGTTGAAATTTTACGTCTTAGGGGACCAAGCCACTCAAAACCCCTACGAGCACACTTTATTACAAAAACCCCATGCGGCATGGTCATTTCAACATAAAAATAAAAATGACTACCCAAAATTGGCTAGGAAAACATTCTGAACTTCTGCTGCACTGAACATGAACATTGACCATGCTCATTAAATGGCGACTCAACAGGAGGTTCAACTATGGTACAAAATAGTTGATAACAGGGACTACCCCCCTTGGCTTCGTTAGGAGTTAGCCTAAAAGGAGGAGCTAGGAGTAGGTGACAGTACCTGGCTCTATGCTTGCCCCCAAGGCCACACCTCTCCCACTTTCTCAAGTGAGGAGACAACTTTCATTAGATTTCTGCTGCTTGTGTGCATTCGACGGACAACAGTCCTGACTGTGGATATTTCCCCTAGTTGCTCGAAGAGTTGTCAGCTAAAACTTGAAGCAATATGTCTACCATCATTACATGCATTATGTCTCATATGCTATATATTATGAAATGCAAGCCCATAAATAAATTTGCAAATTGTGTCTTTAGACACAACTCAAAGAGAGCCATGAAATGAAATTATGAAAGGCCTAAATAAAGCAATGGATAAACAAATGCAAAATCTAAAGACTGCTGTCCATCTTATCTAGAATGTAATGATAAATTCCTCATGGAGCCCACGGGTTTTGATGTGAGATGGAGTAAGGGACAACTAATTCTAAGTGTCCCCTAGGATCTCTTCACTACAGTTTCTTGTGTACTCAACGCAAGGGTCCTAGAAAAGATCCTCATAGAGCTTGATTCTTAGCTTGGATGTGAGTCATAGACATGATTGTTAAAGTTGAATGGACTCTTTTCAGATCAGCTCATCCACTTGTGAGACACCACCATTCCCTATTGTTTATCTGTCATGCATATGTCATTGTGGTTGTGTGTATTTGTCATCATTCAGAGAGATCACAAAGTCAAATTCAGTCAAAAGTCATTACCCTCAGCCTTAGCCTTGTTCCCCATTCTCACCCAACAGTAGCACACTATTTACACTTTGTAAGTATGGCATGAACAAGCAGACTTCTAGAAGGTTCCAAGATTTCTCAGAAGCACAGGTATATCTTTCTTACTGTTATTATTATTGTCACCATGATTATGAATAACTTGACTTAAGCTTGGTTTTGATATACATCATTGGAGCATTTCTTACCTTGGATGCTTGCAGGATCATATGGATACAAGTTCTCACCTTCAATTTGGGTACTTTGACCTAGTCAACCTTGTTTGACCAAGTCAAGCATGATTCCCAAGGTAGTGAATTAGAAAGTAATGTTGCTCGCCAAATGTGCACACTGTCAGCCGAGAATCTTTCGAATGACTGTCTCCCGGTAAGAAGGGAGAGGTGCGGCCCTTGGGGGCAAGGAAAGATTCAGGTGCTATTACCTGATCTCGACTCCTCCGTTTAGGCAAACTCCTAACGAAGCCAAGGGAGGTAGTCCCTGAAGAGTTTCTAAGGCTCAAGTTTTTTAAAGATGTTTTTCATTTAAGTGTATGATGCAAATGGGTGTTGTTTAGGAGTTTTTGATAAACACTTACAAAAAATAGAACCAAGTGAGCACGTGCAAGCAAAATGGAAATGAATAATCTTTTGACAATTACACAACTAAAACAAAGCATTCATGATATGAATCAATAGATAAATTAAACGGTGCAATGCTTTAGACAGATAATAAGCAATTGAAACTGAAGACCAGTGCCAAATAGGTTACAAGAGATTGTTTTGCGAGTGCTTCTTGGTAAGTTTTAATGTAAGTTTTTTAAAGGTGAGTTGATTATTACAGGAAAAGGGATCTCCAAGATATACCTTGCGGTACTGGAGATATGTCTGGAATTTAGGCTTTGGTGGCTCCGTACAAGGACATGTTGGTTGCCAAATTCCCAAGGGAATATTCAACACTACACCAACCAGGGATGTAGCCTAATGATGCCCACAAGATCTAAGTATAGTGGTTCCAGCTTCCCTATGCAGAATTTGTCCACACAAAATCTAACCAAAGTGTCGGATTTTCACTTATCTTTGTTGGGTGGTTACTTTTATTAGGGTGATTTGGATTAAAATGTGAGAATTGGACAAGTCTACGGCTGCTTCTAGGTATCCCAACTGGGTAGAGCATACACAGCATAGCACAAATATTTATTCCAATTTTAATTAGATGTGAGGGTTGTAACAACCCTCCGACAAAAAGCACTCTTGATCCGCCTTATGGTGAGATTCAAGAGATTTACATGAAAGTTAAAACAATACAGTTAAGCTAAAACAAGAAATAAAGACTCTCCGATAGAGAGTGCTCTTGACTTGCTTTTCAGCGAAGTTCAAGAGACTTTGGGTTCATTTATTAAACAAGTTAGAAAACGAGAGAAACAAAATACTACTAATGCAAGATATATGTTGGCCAAACCTATGCATCACTTTTTTTATCAACCTCAACTAATCGACAAAGCCTTTGGGTGGAGGTGAGAGCATAATTCATGGTGATGAAGAATGGTTTTATTTCTAAATTACTTTTGCAAAAATAAAACAATGAATTAAACAGTGAAATGTGAAAGATGTATACACCCTGCACTTAAAAAGTGAGTGTGTGAAGTGGCGGGGTTAGAAAAAACAATCTCACGAAAAATGACAAAAGACGCAAATCTCCCCAAGGGGGATGGGATGTGGGTGCTGGTTACCCCACTACTCTCGTTTAATTCTTTTACAATTTTTATGAGGAAGATGGAGTGCTTCTTAGTCCAATAAAATTGGATCTAAGAGCTTACAATGGTGCATTAAGAAACTATATCAAAGTGGGTGTCCGTCAGCTTGTTCTGAGGCCTCCGTGATGATCTTGGTCATTCCAAAACTTCACTTTTATGTGGAGCCCTGCTAAAAACCAGCAAGCTAACAATGTCATAAAATTATGGGAAAGACAATGCAAAAAGAAAAAAAAATTGAAAAATTTTCTACTTAGAAAAATTTTGAATTTTTTTTGCATGTAAGCTTTAGATCTAATCGAATGATGACATTCTTCTGAAAACAAATGAGATATAAATGCTTAAATAATACTAGATCGAAATACTAAGCAAGAAATAACGGATCTATTTCTTAAGCATAATAGAAAAATGTGTGACAGGGAAAGAGAGAGATTTTGAGTTTTTATCGAAAGAAGAGATAACAACTACTCAAGCTTGAATCTCTTGGAAAACTTGGAAGTTTGAATGCGAGACCACAAGTGTTTTGCTCTAGATCCAAGAAAAGGAGATGCAACTGAGCTCAACCTTTTACTCAGAATTGTGATTTGCAAACAAAAGCTATCACACTTGCAACAAACATATTAGATTTGGTACTACTCACGGTTAGAAACCAAAAAACATGAGCTATAACTTAATAAAACATGCCTTCTTAAATCGCTAAGAGTAAAGAGTAGGTAAATAAATTGACAACTGCAAATATTTACTCTACGTGCTCTAAGATAACCTTCTAAGCCAGATTGATTATGAAAGAACAAAGCATGACAGAAATGCAACCATATCACCTCATCCACCAAAAGTATGCACACACGGGATCACATTCATAAGCCTCCAAAGCCTTCAACTTTATTCAAATAATAACAACAGAGTACATGGGAAAAGGTTCCTTGCTTCCCTTTGGAATGAGGAAGAAGGCCTAGCTTAAATAGGAAAAATGAGAGAAAACCCCAAGGGGGGCGAATTTGCCCAGTGTTGGAGCTTTTTGAGATGATTGGGGGCGAACTAGAGTGAACTAGAGGTGGTAGATGACACCTCTCATAAGGTAGGTCACACCCACCTCTTTCTGTGACACATATACAACAAGAGGTGAGCTCTATCATGGCTAAATGTGCCCCTCTAAGGAGAAATTCGCCCCCTCATGGATTTGATTGGAATCGACTTGATTTGATCTTGATTTGGTCTCCAATTAGCCCCAACATCATCTTTATTTAACTTGGAACATGTCTGGGACAAGTTCCCACTGATTTAGGGATGTGTTTTTTCTCCATATTTTCCCTATTTTTAATTTTTTATTCATTTTTTGCCGTTTTTGGAGAGAATTTCACTTAAGTGATAAATAATCACTTAAAACCTAGGATAAGTGTGTCTAGAGGTTAAATGAGTGTTTTTGGCTTAGAAAACAAGTCTTTATTTGCCAAAATCCACCCCCAAACCACTTAATTATTACATTTTGAAAATTTTCAATTAAACCATAGGAAAAATGGTTTAATTAATTGAAAATTTTAATTATTTCTCTATAGTCAAAAAATAAAAAACAAAAAATCCAGGAAGGTCCGGGAAATTTTTTTCGGACAATGTTTTGATGCATCCCGGGACTTGGGAAATGACCATAGAACATACGAATAGTGTCTAGTAGGTTCATATTTTAATGTTGGACTCTAATAACCCCCCAAGGCCTAACTACCAAATTTGGGCATTCCAGCTTTGGAGGTAGCAAGAGAAAAACTCATCGATTATAACTCGGCTAAAGGCAAAAAAATAATCGACAAGGAAAAAAACTCCTTGGAATACCTTATGTTGTCCGCGGAATGCACACCGTTAGCAGAAATCTTTTGGACTGTTGTTTCCCTAAGTGGGAAAGGTGTGGCCTTGGGGGCAAGCAAAGAACCAGGTGTTGTCACCTGATCCCAGCTCCTCCATTTAGGCTAACTCCTAACAAATCCAAGGGGGGTAGTCCCTAAAAAAGGTTGTCTAAGGCTTTTGAAAATGTTTTTAATGACTCTTAGATGGAAGCTAAGTCACCGGGTTCGCCGTTTTTTTTCCTTGAAAATCGAAAATTGGCGAATATTAAGTCAGCCAATTTTTTCCTTCAAGTTCGACGCATTTTATTCCAAACTCATCGCCATCTATTTTCCATTGTGAAGCCGTCCTGTATTCTCCACTGAAGTCGTCGTGTATTCTCCACTAAAGCCGTCATGAAGCATTGAAATCGTTGATTCTCTCGTTGTGAGTGAAATCCATGGCTAGCTTTTCACATTACGCAAAGGGTTGTCGCTGCTGTGAATTCAAAAAGAGGACACAAGCAGACTCGCAAAAGAAGACAATCGTAGACTCCCCATGGGTCGATTCCATTGAGTAGTGAATCACGAGCTAATTCCATTGAACCGTGAATGACGGGCGGTCGACTCCACTCGCGGTTGGTAGTGAGTTGAGTCGACTCTCGCAAGGTGCCGTAGGTTTGTTTTTGCATTAAGTATTTTATTTGTTTTAGGTTCATATGTTTATTGTTTAGGTTATTATTTATTATTTATCATTAAACTTGTTTGTTTTTTTTATTGAAAAAAACGACATTCTATTCCAAAAATATCCGAATTAAACTTGTTATTTATTATTTATTATTAAACTTGTTTGTTGCTTTTGTGATGTTAGACATAAAATATTAATAATCTTATTATTATTTATATTAAAAATATTGCTTAATATTATTACTCATCTTAATTTTATTATATATAGTAGTATACTAAAACCAAATTAACGTTAACACTAAATTATTAAAACTAATATTAATATTAACATAATACTATAAAATATTAAATGTTAATATATATATTTTTTAATTTTAGTCTCTCGAATTTAATGCCGAATTTGATCACCAAAATTTTCATTGCCGAATTTTAGAGGAACTTCAAAGTTGCCAAACTCGAACATGAATTCGAACCAGGTGACTTAGGATGGAAGATGAGAATTAGTGTTGTTTAGGAGTTTTTGATATACACAAAAAAGACCAATTTACGCAATCCACGTTGTTATTTGCAAAATAGGATATGAATAATAAGACAGATATTAAGGCATCCACGCATGAATAACTTAGAAATAAATGGACAAATGGTCCAAACAAGATGATGCAAAAATAAACAGACCAGTGCCTTAAATAGAGTCAAAGTGTTGGGGATGCTGAAAATATAAGCCTTTGATGTCTGTGAAATCGTTTTGCAAATGCCTCTTGGAAAAATTTTAGTGTACGTTTTAAGATGAGGTTGATTATTAAATGAGAGGGGGATCTCCAAGATATACCTTTCGGTACGGGAGATATATTCAAAATCCTTAACCGATGTGGCTACCAGCAAGGAATATGTAGGTTGGTCTGAAGTCTCTGAAGCTATATTCAACACTACATCGCAAGGGTGTAGCCTAACTGGCGCCTCGAGGTCACTGAGCAGGGGTTTCTGCTTCCTTTGGGTATTTTGTCACCGCAACGGCTTAAATCTAGGCTTTAGATCTTCGCCTGGGGAAAGTGGTAAATTTTATTATGGTTCTACTTGGAGTTAAGAGTGAGAATTAATAAGTTACAGTGCTTCTTGGTATCCCGTACGGGTAGAGCATACACACTGTAGAATGGTAAGTTCCGATTTTAAAGAGTGAATGTGAGTTGCATATTTTATTAACAATCACAACTCTTCGACAAAGAGTGCTCTTGATCCACCTTATGGTGAGATTCAAGAGTCTTATCTAACATACTATGCGAATGCAATGCAAATGCTCTCCGATAGAGAGTCTTGACTTGTCTTATGACAGGTTCAAGAGTCTTTGAGTTCTTTTTATGAATAATTATAAAATGACATAAAACAAAAAGCATGCAAGTAATTATTGAAACCAACAATTAATGGAAAACAAATTAAATCTAACATGCATTCTAAACTAAGGAAAAGACAAGACACTCTTCCCTCAAATAGGGGAAATAGAAAAAATGTGGGAGGCTTAACCCCAATAATCCCCTTTTATTAATGATTACAATAAGAGGGATTTTAACCCTTGAAAAGAAAACAAGAAAGAAAACTAAAGAAAAAATCCTTAATGGCTTTTACAAGGATGCAAATTATGCTTGATATTTGTCTTCTCAGTTTTACAATTTCTTCAATCTTCAAGTCCTTCTTGGTTCACTTTTCCTATTCGATGTCTGCACAAAACAAACAAGTACTCATGCACCCATTATTTGTTAGACAAAGATAAAACTAATCTAAGTGCAAAAATAAATCTTTTTAATGCAAAAAATTTAGTGTTTTTTGAAGCAAAACTAGGAAAAGTACATGCAAAGAAAAGGGTAAAACGAAAAGCTGAAAAGATGAAAAAGCAGGGCAGCCAACAAAAGACTCAGATGGCTGTGACAAAATGAAGAAAAGGGGTAGCCAAATAGGAAGAAAAAGGGCTGCAAATCAGAGAGGAAAAGAGGCTCGAAAAAGGACAAAAATGAATCTGAAAAAGCGCCCAAAAGGGCTGAAAATGGGCGTGAAAGAGGGCAGCCAACTAAGAGAAAAGTTGGCTGCAAAACTTTGGCAGATAGGACAGCCAAACAAAGGGAAGTATGGCTGCAAACAAAAGGAAAAAGAGGGCAGCGAGGAGTGAAGAAAAAGAGAGCAAAAAAGCAAGGAAAAACATAGTGAAAATAGATAAAACAAAGAGGAAAAAAGAGGAGCAAAAAAGCAAAAGAGTGAGGGCAAAAGAAGCAAGCTGAAAAGATGAAAGAAGAGATGGATAAATAGGACAAAGAGAGAGAGGAAGAAGAAAGATGTGTGGATCTTATAATCAAGGAAAATATTTTTTTAAATTTGATTAAGAGAGGTAAGAAAGAGCCCATTTTTAGCCATATGTTTTGAAGCTGGATTAAGCACTCTAAAGAACCTGCATGGTGAAAGTATGAAGTTAAGAACTCTTGATGAGAAACCGGTTGAACTTCAACCCCTCCTCCCCTAGTGATTCCTGAAACCAAAACAACTCAAAACAAGTAAAAATGATCAAATGCTAGGATGTAATAATCAAAATAAATATTGAAGGGCACTGGTATAACTGACTACTTCCTGCCCACTTCAAACATATAATGAAAATTGTATAGATAATCAAATTAAGACATTAAATGATTACCCTACCGTGCTAGATTCATAGCCCTCATGAGCTAACATTGATCAAATATTTACTAAAATAAAGAGAAGGGTAAGAACAATATCACCTCACAAGATGAAAACCACATACAAAAAGCCCACACATAGACCTCCAAAGTCACTTTATTCCATTATCAAATAGCGGTTACAATCTTGGCAGGGTTCTCTTGCAAATTCTCCATATGCAAATGGGAAGAAGAGACTCTTATTTATACAAAAAATAGAGAAAGATAGGGCTTAAAACCCTAAATCAGGACTCGACATCAGAAGAGCACACTACGGTGATTGAATGGGCTCGGCACACTAATTCGGAGTTGAACTGAGTTGTAACTGAGTGCTAGAGTAATGAGGGGGGGTGAGGTGGCTCAATCCCCCTCAGTCTTATCACCCATCCAATAGATGAACAACACTTAACAAAATCGAACTAACAGCTAAAGGAGGGTGAATTTTTTATTGAGAGTTTAACTGTTGCACTCCGATACTTGATCTGAAACTGATTGATACTAATTGGAATCATCTCTGATAAATTAAGACGAGCTAATTAGCCCTTTATTTTATTCAATTTGGCATTTTTTGGAGATTTTTTATTTTCTTCAATTAATTATTTTTTATTATTTTAATTAATATTTCTCATTTTTTGGGTTTTTTGAGAAAATATTAATTTCAATGCCAAATAATAGTCCGAAACTTAAGATAAGTGTCTCAAGGGGTTAAATGAGTGTTTTGGCTTAGAAAATAAGTGTTTATTTGCCAAAACCCACCCAGACCACTTATTTATTACAAATTGAAAATTTTCAATTAAACCATGGTCAAAATGGTTTAATTAACTGAAAATTTTAATTAATTCCCTATAGTCAAAAAATAAAAAATAAAAATTCACCACGTGTCCAGGAATTTTTTTTTTGGACATTGTTTTAGTGTATCTCGAGGCCTAAGAAATGACCATAGAACATACAACTAGTGTCTAGTAGGTTCATATTTACTAGTTGGACTCTAATAACCCCCCAAATACCAAATTTCAAAATTGGGCATTCCAGCTTTGGAGGAAGCATGAGAAAAACTCATCGATTATACTCGGCTATAAGCAAAGCATAATCGACAAGGGAAAAAACTCCCTGGAATACCTTAGTTGAAATCTATGTCTTAGGGGACCGAGCCACTCAAAACCCCTACTAGAACACTTTATTACAAAAACCCCATGAGGAATGGTCATTTCAGCATAAGAATAAAAATGACTAGCCAAAATTGCCTAGGCAAAACATTCTGAACATCTGTTACACTGGATATGAACATTGACTGTGTTCATCAAATGGCGGCTCGTCAGGAGGTTCAACTATGGTACAAAATAGTTGGTAACACCCTATTTGATTGTTAAGTCTAAGGGAACCGAGCCACTCAAGACCCCCCTACTAGCACACTTTATTACAACCCCATGGGGTATGGTTATTTCCACAAAAATTTAAAAAAGGCTAGCCAAAATTGGCTAACTGAAACATACTGAACCTTTGAACTCAAGAGATGAACATTCATCATGTTCAATAACTGGTGGCTTAATAGAAAGTTCAACTATTGTACAAAATAGTTGGTAACATCTGGCTCCAACCGTGGGATGTGTGCTCGATCTAGTCTCTTAGGAAAGGAGAGCATATAAGAACACCAGAATCTTCGGTTTCTATATCCTCTAAAAACATCTCAAATTGACAAGGAAACCTCAGTAGCACAAGTTTTATGAAAAAGAGTCAATGATCCAAAAGTTGCTTTATTCAAAGGAATGACAAAACTTAACTAAAAATTTATTTATTCCTAAGTACAAAAAGAAAATGCTAAAAGTAAATGCTTACTTTAAGGAGCCTATTTTCCTACTCTAAGCATGATATAAAAAGGTTAGGTGTAATAAAAAATCCAATGTAGCCACCTAAGCATTTTATTTATGTAAAAAAGTTTTTCCTTGTCTTTGGTTACCACCCAAAACAAGAATATTTTATTCAGAATATGCAAACCTGCATGATGATCTAGAATGGGCGTGCTGGATGGAAAATCATAGGCATGAATAATGTCGTCAAACTTCTTCCCAAACTGGTAGGTGCTCCCGCAGGTACTTCTATCCATGACTGGATAGGACTGATATGCAAATCGACATGATGAGGCAGGTCGACTACACCATCATACTGATCATCAAGGCTTACTGAATGATAACTCATTGCATAAGCCCCCAGCTGCTCCAAATCATAAGGAACCTCTATATGTGAAGATGATGGCTGAGAAAAAACTTCAACTAGTTGTAGCCCATCTGATTCTTCACTGCACTGCTTCTCCAAGTCCTCATTATAGATACTCAAATACAACTATGACCGATCATATGAGAACTCTAACTGTTCTTCTTTACAACTTTCATAAGTCTCAGAATAAACACTCCCCTCGTTGGACATATCATAGATGGGATTCTCAAAAATATTTTCAAAAGTATCATAGGTTGGATTTTCAATAAAAGTCCAATAGTCATCATTGCCATCTATGTCAGATATGAGAGATGCCTCATCACTGGTATCAAGTCCCTGGCTACACTCCTCATTCTGCTCAAAACAATCTTCTTCAAAAAGCTGGGTTTCAAAGATATCACACGGGACCCAACTTTCCCAACCTTCAACACCATGTGAAGAACATGGGGAAGTGTCATCACACTTTTTATAGTTATTAGGAATTTCTACATAAGTGTCAATCTCTGTAATAATATCATCCTGGTCATATGTAAGAGACTCTTCATCACTTGTATCATGCTCTTGATTGTACTCTCGCTTGGCTCCAGGTTTCTGTGGTGACAGTATGGAGTTGTCCTACTGTGTTGATGTACTTAGGCTCGCTTGAATACTGTTCACTATTACTCATCTCTGGAAGACCATGCACTAAGATTTGGCGGGCCATTTAGCAGACAGACTCTTCATGAAGAGCCTCACAGGCTTTGCAACAGGGGATGACTTCCTCAACCATGTTGATGTGATCTAGTTGATTAGGGGGGCTTTTATCTTGCGGGGCTTTCTTCTGAACCCAATTTCCCTTGGGAGGAAATTTTTTTTGACTAGTTTCAGTTCTTTCCATGTTTATTACCCGATTTTGCATCTTTGCATAATCAGCTTGTAAGGCCTCTGACCTATCATTCATCTCCTTCATTTTCTTGTCATAAGTCTCCTGCACAGAATCTTTAGCTCTAATCTCTTGTTGCTTAGGAGGGATAAGGGCTCTTGTGTACCCAGGAATGTTTGACTTACCAGAAGATTGCATATTACGGTCAATTTTAACATCCATTTCCCGGGCTATCAAAGAAGTGGTAGGGTCTTTATCTCTTAGTTGATATTGCATTTATCCACTAAGAGCTTCAATATAGTGGAGTAAGATGGATTGAGCAGTAGGACTGTAGTCAGTATGGATGGCATTTGTCAGATCTATGAATCTCTTGTTGAATTCATCCATTGTTTCATTCTTGCTTCTTTTATGTTGGTCAAAGAAACTAACTGATGTCGAGGCTCTTTCTTTTCACCAAACTTGTTGGTGAAAGCAGTTTTAAAATTTGCAAGAGTTGCAAAGGAGTTATCTAGCAAGTTGTTGAACCAATCACCAACATCTCCGTCCAAGGAAAGATCAAAAAGTTTCATATACACATCTTCGTGTCTATGTGCAGGATCATTGATAAAGGCGTTGATACATCTGGAGAAGTTTCTAAGATGAAGACTTGCATTGATGGCATCAATGCCCATGAAAATGGGTAGTTTGTCTACAGCTTTGTCTAGTAGATTGTGAGGTTGACCTGCAATCTGAGAGATATCAAGGGGACTGAAATATTCACCCATTATCTCAGACAAACAATCATTATTCTCAACAAAAAGGCTATGGATGTCCAAAATAGACTCAGATCCAAGATTCTCAAGGATTCTACGAGAAGCTAACCTATTTAGTCTCCTCCTATAAACATGTTTAGGTTCAGGGATGAAATTGAGTAGGCCTACAAAGTTTCTTCTTGTTTAATACCTTGGCATGTTTAATGACAGTGGAGTCGCCAGATGGATTTAAGTCTAAAATCAAAATTGTTCAAACAAAAAATCTATCAAAAGACAAGGTAAAAATTAAGAAAAAAACTAAGGAAAAAGTCGTCCAGGATCAAAAGATTAGTCCCTGGAAACAACACCAAAAATGTTTCCCGCCAAATGTGCACACCGTCAATCGAGAATCTTTCGAATGGTTGTCTCCCGGCACAAGGGAGAGGTACAGCCCTTGGGGGAAAAAAAGGAGTCAGGTGCAGTCACCTAATCCTGACTCCTCCGTTTAGGCAAACTCCTAACGAAGCCAAGGGGGGTAGTCCCTAAAGAGTTTCTAAGGCTCAAGTTTTTTAAAGATGTTTTTCTTTTAAGTGTATGATGCGGATGGGTGTTGTTTAGGAGTTTTTGATAAACACTTACAAAAAACAGAACCAAGTGAACACGTGCAAGCCAAATGGAAATGAATAATCTCTTTACAATTACACAGCTAAAACAAAGCATTCATGATATGAATCAATAGATAAATTGAACGGTGCAATGCTTTAGACAGATAATAAGTAAGTTAAACTGAAGACCAGTGCCAAATAGGGTGCAAGAGATTGTTTTACGAGTGCTTCTTGGTAAGTTTTAATGTAAGGTTTTTTAAAGGTGAGTTGATTATTATAGGGAAGGGGACCACAAGATATACCTTGCGGTACTAGAGATATGTCCGGAATTTAGGCTTTAGTGGCTCCGTACGAGGACATGTTGGCTGCCAAAGTCCCAAGGGCGTGTTCAACACTACACCAACCAGGGATGTAGCCTAACGGTGCCCCCAAGATCTAAGTACAGTGGTTCCAGCTTCCCCAAGCAGAATTTGCCCACACAAAATCAAACCAAAGTGCCGGATTTTCACTTATCTTTGTTGGGTGGTTACTTTTATTAGGGTCACTTGGATTAAAATATGAGAATTGGACAAGTCTACGGCTGCTTCTGGGTAGAGCATACACAGCGTAGCACAAATATTTATTCTGATTTTAATTAGATGTGAGGATTGTAACAACCCTTCGACAGAGAGCACTCTTGATCCTCCTTATGGCGAGATTCAAGAGATTTATATGAAAGTTAAAACAATACAGTTAAGCTAAAACAAGAAATAAAGACTCTCCGATAGAGAGTGCTCTTGACTTGCTTTTCAGCGAAGTTCAAGAGACTTTGGGTTCATTTTATTAAACAAGTTAGTGTTATCGCCAACCTTGTAGTTGGCTATGTGAGAAGGATCGAGGATGGACGATAGAGGGACAAGCAACTAAGGAGGTGGAACC
Organism: Pseudotsuga menziesii; assembly: GCA_001517045.1. NCBI lineage: Eukaryota > Viridiplantae > Streptophyta > Pinopsida > Pinales > Pinaceae > Pseudotsuga > Pseudotsuga menziesii. The sequence goes on from LPNX010390902.1 coordinate 158,205, forward strand.
AAGATTGCCTCGACTCCCAAATGGATGGTTGTCACGCCAATCGAGGCAGTCTTCACTTTATGTTGTCTTATCCCAAGACAACAATGGGGGAGACCAAGATCTACTCTCGACAGGAGAGATGAGACCTAGACACCAGATCAGATCAAATGGACTTGAGGTACGTAAGGTGTAAGGTGATCGAAACCCTAGATTTATGGATGACGTCACTAGGTGAACCAAGGCTTTGGATAAGGGTTTAGGAGATATGAGATTTGATCCAAGCTAGGACACAAGTGACCTATGAGGCTAATACTAGATCTGGGGTTAAGGTACTAGCAAAAGGTGAAGATATACACTGCCTTGGGAAATGTGACCAATGCAAAACATGTCAGAACGGGATAGGGGCTATCTAGTACCGATGGATAGACTCGAAGGAAGATATGACAATGTCAAAGCACTCGAGCCACCAGGAAAAGGTTAAAACACAAGAGAAACAGGCAAGAGAGGGGTAGCGCTAGGGTTGGAGATCAGTGCCTTTCAGATCTAGGGCAATGGAGTCACTTTCTTCCCAACGTTGAAGAAGACCCACCTAAGGTTAAACCCGATCTACAAACCCAAAAAGTGATTTTGTCAAAAAATATCAGATCATGAGAAAAGAAGGCAACAGGAAGGTAGCGCTAGGGTCTGAAGACCAATGTTTTTTAGATCTAGGGCAATGGAGTCACTTCTAGCTCAACGTTGAGGAAGATTCCCTTAGCTTATAACCCGATCTACAAAACCCAGAAATGGTTTGCCCCGAGATCAAGCGGTTTGATCTACAATATTTTTTAGTTTTTTATTATTTAGGGTTTTAAGAATAAAAATGGAAGTACAAATGCCAATGGATTGAGATCTTGGAAGAGAAGCACTAACCTATAGATCTTACTTGGAAAACCTTGTAGATGCCTCGATGATGCCGATCCCTGCTATCTCGATCAATTTGAGAAGATTTGAGTGAGTTCTATGCTCAACGTTTTGCCCCAAGAAGCCACTGCGCCCTCTCTCCTGCACAACAAACGTCAACCATATCAGATTTGTTGGATCATGAGAAAAAAACAAATGCTACAAAAAAATAGCAAGATAAAATCATAGATCGCATTGATGCTAATGAAAACACCCTGATACAAAACACATCCAAGCCAAGCGAGTTGAGGAAACCCTGCAAAAACGCCCAAGTTGAAGTCGCCCTCCTGTAGACAAGACAATGTTTCCCGAAAAAATATATAGATCTCACAACAAATACCCAAATGCTAGGAAGCAAAAGATTTTCCAATCACCATCTAAGAACAACAGATGCAAAGGAGATCCAAGAATTTCCACAAGAAAAGTTTTTCTATTATCCAAATCCAAGAGCCAAAGACCCCTTACAAATGAGAAGCTCTCTCCTTTAAATAGGAATGAGAGAACCAAAATCCTAACCACTTTTCAAATGGGTGGCTAAGATTAAAAGATACAAATTTTCTAATCAATGGTTGAAATGAGCTCAACATACAATACATGGATCAATACAATAATATAATGTAAAAATGGACTAAATCACCCTAAGAGAGGGGATCCCACTCAACAAAAAATAAATGAAGCACATGGTGGGTCCAAGGAGTGTTAACTAACTCCCTTTGGGTGTTTCCGTGGCACAATAAAATAATATATTTTTTTAACTATAAAATTGTGCCTCCTTGAGGAAATCATGAGCCTCCAAAAGCTCCATAAAATAATATAATATGCCCCAAAAATAGATGTGGGCCCATCCAAGTGCTGCAACTGCTGGAGAAGGAGTGGAAGACATCACCCTCATCATCAGAACTCATCCCATGCCAATTCCTTGCCTCAGTAGCCCAAAACGAATTCTTCAGTAGCCATTTTAATTACTTTTTATCTTCCTCAGGAAATATGAAGTGCCAAAAACTACCTCGTAGGTTGCCTGCGTTATCCAACTGAGCCCACTAGGCTCCCTAGGAAGGGGGTAATATGGTACACACGAGTGGCTGGACCCCCCATGCCCCATACAATGCCCTAGGAGATCCAAGAAAAATATCTCCTTGCTCAAACAGGCCATCAGGTATGGCAAAACTGCACCAAAAGGTTACACTGAGCCAAATCATCTCTGCAAGTGCTCAGAACTGAAAACAAGTTGTCTCACTGAACTCAGACAGTCCAAATCCATCATACCCCCTCTAGGTCTTCGTATGATCATCTACAACAACCAGATAGACAGAATAATAACCTGTAAATGACCATATAAGCAGTAATATAACTCAGGCTAGCATCCATCCGCTGCAAGTGTTCATAAGTCAAGACATGCTCTACAAATCATTCAAATAACACTTATAACAAGTAGTAATCATTTCACTGGCGATCTATCAACCACATATATCGAATTTGATTTATTAACTATAACTCAGATCAGACTTTCAAGACCATACTCACTTCATAGTTGTAATCATTTTGCTGGTGGAGGGCGAGGGCTAAAATTCACAAGGCTAGGCCAAAGTGTGACTACCAGCTTGACATTGTGACACTTCGGATATGGACGGGGGATACTCACTCTAGCATATGACGGACAAAAAACAACAAAGGGGATGGCAGTGTCTCACAAATGGGTGAGTTACTTCAGAGGTGCTTATTCACCTTGACAAATGCTCAGAATCCAACTCAATACAAGTAAGGCCAGCAATCCTTAGATATAACTTTAGGAACCATTGCTTTTTTGGGCCTTTGATTTTCCATAGCCTTGGCCCATGTTTTTATTACATGGATTTTTATTATTTAGGCTTTATGCATTCATGCATGTTGAAAAACACTACTTTTCATGAATGTTTTAAGATATTCTTTTCATTGTACTTCAAAGCCAATTTCATTAGGCTAGCCTTGCATTCACGTATGTTTAGAAACACTACTTTTCATGAATGTTTTAAGATATTCTTTTCATTGTACTTCAAAGCCAATTTCATTAGGCTAGCCTTGCATTCACGTATGTTTAGAAACACTACTTTTCATGAATGGGGTTTTTCATAAGATATTCATTTCATTTCCAAATACATTGTATTGATGGCAGCGCTACTTGTTTCAGGTTAGCCAACACAACCTAGGAAACTCAGAGTTGAGACGCAAATAACAGGGAGGCTTGTCCACCAAAGGCTCTAGTGGGGAAAGGTCCTCCATGCCATAAGTCAAGTAGTAGGTCGGGTTGGGAATATAACTGGAAGGTAATGGATGGGTGGAGACAATGAATAATGAAACCAACACTAGCAAGCCAAAGTATGGTGAGAATGACTACTTCTATTCTCCCTAAGGAGGGTAAAACCAATGAGTATGGATCAAGAACTTCCACGTCTGAGTAGGGACATCAATACATAATATTAATACATCCAATTCCACATATTTATATGACTGCCAAATCATGACACTAAATGCTAATAAATGTCACACGAATGAGTATAAGAGCAAATGATAACCATAACACAAGATAATATAAGTTGAGTCATAAACATGCAAATAATCCATCTGAACTAACATCAGTCCAATGAGAAAACACTGATACAACTCTAGGCACCAATAACTTCTCTATAATAGATAAATGACTACATCAGTCTCCAAACCTAAGTGTCCTGAGACTCAGTCATGGCATATGGATACTAGCTTGAGTTATATTTATGGTTATATGGTCATTTACAGATTATTATTTTGTCTATCTAGATATTGTAGATGATCATGCAGAGACCTGGAGGGGGTATGAGTATACACCTTAGATGGATTTGGACTCTCTGAGTCTAGTGAAACAACTTGTTTTCAGTTTCAGGTAGTTGCAGAGATGATTAGGCTCAATTTACCCTTCTGGTGAAGTTTTACTATAATGGATGGCCTATCTGAGTAGGGAGATGATTTTCTTGGATCTCCTAGGGCGTTGTATGAGGAAGGGGGTGTCCAGCCACTCGATTGTACCATATTACACCCCTCCCAGAGAGCTTGGTGGGCTTAGTTGGATAACGCAGGCACCCTAGGAGGCAGTTTTTGTCATATCATGTTTCTCGAGGCAGATAAAAAATAATTAAAATGGCTACTAAAGAATTTGATTTGGGCTACTGAGGCAAGTAATTGGCATAGGATGAGTTCTGATGATGAGTGTGATGTCTTCCACTCCTGCTCCAGCAGTTGCAGCACCTGGATGGCCCCACATCTATTTTTCGGGCATATTTATTATTTTCTGGAGCTTTTTTTGGAGGCGCACAATTCCCTCAAGGAGGCACAATTTTACAATTAAAAAATCATATTATTTTTACTGTGCCATGGGGACACCCAAAGGGAGTTAGTTAACACTCCTTGGACCCACCATGTGCTTTATTTATTTTTTGTTGAGTGGAATCCCCTCTCCTAGAGTGATTTAGTCCACTTTTATATTATATTATTGTATTGATCCATGTATTGTATGTTGAGCTCATCTCAAACATTTGTTGTCCACCGAATGCACATTGTCAGCAGAAATATTTGGGGATGCTATTTCCCGGAGCGGGAAAGGTGTGGCCTTGGGGGAAAGCAATGAGCCAGGTACTATCACCTGAATCTGAGCTCCTCCGTTTAGGAAAACTCCTAACGAAACCAAGGGGGGTAGTCCCTAACAAAGAGTTTTCTATGGCTCTATGTTTTTAAGTGTTTTTGGTGTTGTGATGTGGATGGGTGTTGTTTAAGAGTTTTTTGAGATACAATAGAATACACAATCCATGTTGCAATTACAAAACACAAATATCAAGATGAAACAATATATGACGACTTGGAATTTAAATAATCATCCACAATATAATGAATTTAAGAATTAAAGGACAAATGGTCCAAATCAGGGTAATACATGTAAGTTTTGAAGACCAGTGCTAAATGGAGTCAATGAGTGCTTGGGATGTTGCAGATACAAGTCTCGATATAATGTTTGTGTGATTGTTTTGAAATTGTTCTTGGTTGATTTTATAGTATTTTAAGTAATCTTGTTTTTAGGTGTCTATGGAAATCTAACCGAAAATACTTTCAGTGGCTCCGTTCAAAGACACGTCGGTGCCGGTCTGGCTCACAAGCTAGGTGTTCAGAGAATTTAACTAGCAAGCATCCAGATTGAGCAGTCCGACATCCCCACTTGGAATTTTCCCACTACCTGACTATTTATCGAATCAACGTCGATTCGTTGGTTATGGGGTTGAAAGTCTTATTATGTTGAATCTTGCCTGATTAATTAGTTCAATAACGTTTCTGAGTGTACTCCAACTTTTTTTTAGGCTGGTCAGAGCATACTTCGGCAAGGAAACAACGAATTAATTCAAATTTTATTAAAGGGAAGTGATGAGTTGATAATTTTTATTAGAGCACACAGATGAACCTCTCCGACAGAGAGTGCTCTTGACTTGTCTTATGACAAAGGTTCAAGAGACTTTAACTAATCTATATGCTAAAATGCAATAAAAGTGCAATGCTTATGCTCTCCAACAGAGAGTGCTCTTGACTCGTCTTATGACAAGTTCAAGAGTCTTCGGTTCTTTTTAAAGATAGATAAAGCATACACAAGGAACACAAGTGATGGCTCAAATAAAAATAACATGCAAAAAATGAAACTAGCAATTAGTGGAAAGTAACTCTAAGCTAGCAATTAGTGTTCTAAAGCAAAATGAAAAGCTTATCTAAGTACTGAAAATAAAACTAAGCTAAAGAACACACCAAGACACTCTTCCCCAAATGGGGAAGAAACACAAACTATGGGAGGCTTTATCCCACTTAGCCTTATTCATTAATATTTTACAAGATAAGGGAATTTAACCCTTGAAAATGAAGAAAGTTGCTAAGCGAGAGAACTTGAAGCCTTATTATGACTTGTACAAAGGATAAAGGTTTTTTGGGTTCAGATCCTTGTCTTTTGGATCTAGCTGTGCTTGCTCTCTTCTTGCTTGATTTTGCTCTTGGTTCACCTGTAAGTAAGAGCTTTAAACAACAGCTAGTGAGAGTGTTAGAAAACCAAACTTCAACTTATGATTCGAAAAAATGAAAGTGAATGATATGATAAGTTCCCAATGAGATAAATAAGAGCCCAAAACAGAAAAACAAGACCAAAAATCAGACCTTGGAAATGAGAGGAAAAGCTTGCCTTCTATGACGCAAAATGTGCATTTTTCAATGAAATGACTTGAAATTTTTTGAGAAATAAAATTTTAAAAATATTTTAGGCTAATTTCCAAACTGGAAAATAGCAGAAAAATGCAAAAAATCACTCAAAAAACGACAAGCTTAAATTTGCATGTTTTTCGAGAAAAAGTAGAAAAACTTGAAAAAATATTTTTTTGGAAAATTTTCCAAAATTTTCTGATTTTTAAATGAATTTCCAGAATTGAAAATTAATGAAAAACACAGAAAAACCAGCAAGCCTAAAAGTGGAAAATTTGTACGTTTTTCGAGAAAATTCGTGCACGTTTTCCAAGGCAAAAAAGAAGTAAAAAAATTGACTTTTAAGCACTAGTCTTGAAATTTTCAGCTAGCTGAAAATACGCAAGAGATAGTGGAGAAAGAGAAGTGGCACGCAAAACAATGCAGCAATTGGAAACAAATCCCAAAGTACTTCTCAAGACACATGCTTGGCAAAAACAATGATGGTCTTGGGCAAAAAGCTTGGAAAATGAAAGAGTAACAAGTCGAGTAAAAGGAAATAATGGATTTACAAGTTTGTAATGAAGCTAGGATCTTAGATCTAGTAAAAATTAAAGATTGAAAGTAGTAGATCTAAACCCAAGCAAGTAGATCAAAGTGTAGCCAATCATAATGCAAGATCTAGAGATATGAAAGATTTGAGAGTATTGCACTATTTGGAAAGCAAATTAAAAGATAAAACCTGTGAGTGTAGTAGATCCGCTTTGTAGTAACCAATGTAACCAAGAGATTTTTTGAAGTAGTTTGTTTGATGGATGAGGCAAGGAAGCTTTGTTTCTTGACTTTTTGAAGTAGAAGCCTCCTTTGGGAACTTGTATGATGAATGTATAAACCAAGCAAAAGCTTTGCACCTGGGATAATACCTGAAAGCCACAAAACTCAAGAGAAAAGCATAGATCAAATAATATTGTGCTAGATTGTTAGCCTTCTAATCATAAGATCATATTCTTAAGAATCAAAAGAGATGAGCTAAGAATGGTATCACCTTAAACAAGATGAAGCCTAGCATACAAAGAACTCCCACATGGACCTCCAAAGTCTTCTTGCTTTATTCAAATTCAAAAGATATTACAAATTTCTACAGAGTGTACTTGCACAAATTCTCCATCCTGAATGAGGAGCCAAGCACCTCTATATATACAAAAATAGAAGCCATCCTAAGCCAAATTCAAATTTTCTTGAGAGGGAGCCAATGGCACATAACCTAATTCAAAAATCCAATCAACTGGTGGGTTGGAGTGTAGATCCACCCATAAACTCGAGTTTACATTGATGGAGAGTGGGGAGGTGGCCTCCACCTTGGCAAGGTGCCCCCCACTCCAACTTTGGAACTCTCACCATGCTAATACGTGATTGCCAAGTGTACAATATGTGAGCTCTCAAGGAGAAGGCATGAACCATCAAGGGAGATCAAGTATGAGTTACAATCAATGGAACTCGTGTTCAATGGGAGCCAAGCCCATGAGGTGGCCACAAAACAAGGAGGGCGCCCACCTTAGTACCATCGCACCCTCCATACACCACACGTGATCCATACAAGGGTTGACGTCAACCATTTTCCACCATTCGTTACCAATCTTGGACCAATGTTATACCATTAAGATTTTATTTCATTAACATGGAGGGGGTCCACCCCATCCTACTCACCACACTCACACTAGCAAAAGCGTGAGCTCCATGCTTTGACGTCACCTCCCATTTGAATTAATTCGTATGCATGGAACCATGGTTTAATACTTTGCCAATACATTATGAAGAGGGTAGTAAGACTATTATGGCCCACATGCCATGTCACCCTCCACTAATAAAATATTCAATTTTGATTGAATTTGACTTTTTGAATATTTGACTTTGGTGCATTTTGTCCAAGTTTAGCATTTAAATGCTACTCTGATGCTCAGTTAGCCGAATGATGTCTTTCGGGATGCTTCAGCTGGCTGAAACATAGTGAAAGTGGCCCCTAGGGTAAAGATGCTGCTCCGGGCTTGAAAATGAGCCCAACCACACCAAAAACGGACTCTGGATCATATATTTTTTTACTTTTTTACTTTTTCCATTTAAACCATTAAAAATGGCTTAAAAAATGAAAAATTTCATTTTTTCTCGGAATCAAACGAAACTCTAGGGGGACCTAGTACATGTTCATATGACTCAATCTAATGCCTAGCATGTTGAAAAACACTGACATGAAGGCTCTAATAACCTCCCAAGGCCGAAACACCAAGATGACTACCCCAGCTTTGGAGGTGTGAGTGAAAAACTTAGAAATTATTAGTCGTTTGTTCAACAACCAATAATAACCAAGGGAAAAAACACTCTGGGTTAGTCGGATTGATGCTTAATTCCGAGAAGCCGAGCATTTTATAAAAAATTAAATGCTAGGACATTTTTTACAATTTCCCCAAGGGGGTATGAACATGTATTTACAAAAAAAATTTGAACAGACTTGCAGAAAAAGGCTAGCAGACTTCTAAACTCTAATCTTGAACAAGTGTACTTGTTCAATACTCTGGCGACTAACGGAAAAAGCCACTAACTACAAAATTAGTGGATAACACCATTGATTAAAACATTTGTATCTTTTAATCTTAGCCACTCATTTGAAAAGTGGTCAGGATTTTGGTTCTCTCATTCCTATTTAAAGGAGAGAGATTTTCATTTGTAAGGGGTCTTTGGCTCTTGGATCTGGATAATAGAAAAACTTTTCTTATGGAAATTCTTAGATCTCCTTTGCATCTGGTGTTCTTAGATGGTGATTGGAAAATCTTTCGCTTCCTAGCATTTGGGTATTTCATGTGAGATATATATATTTTTTCGGGAAACATTGTCTTGTCTACAGGAGGGTGACCTCAACTTGGGCGTTTTTGTAGGGTTTCGTCAATTCGCTTGGCTTGGATGCGTTTCGTATCAGGGGGTTTTCATTAGCATCAATGTGATCTATGATTTCATCTTGCTATTTTTCTGTAGCTTTTGTTTTTTTCTCATGATGCAGCAAATCTGATATGGTTGACGTTTGTTGTGCAGGAGAGAGGGCGCAGTGGCTTCTTGGGGCAAAACGTTGGGCATAGAACTCACTCGAATATTCTCAAATTGATCGGGATAGCAGGAATCATCATCATCAAGGAATCTACAAGGTTTTCTAGATAAGATCTACAGGTTAGTGCTTCTCTTCCAATGTCTCAATCCATTGGCATTTGTACTTCCATTTTTATTCTTAAAACCCTAAATAATAAAAAACCAAAAAATATTGTAGATCAAACCGTTTGATCTCGGGGCAAACCATTTCTGGGTTTTGTAGATCGGGTCATACCCTAGGAGGATCTTCCTCAACACTAAGCCAAAAGTGACCCATTTGTTCTATATTTGAAGAACTGGCCTCCAAACCCTAGCACTATCCTCCATGCTGCCATCTTTTCCCATGATCTGATTTTTTCGGCGAACTGTTTCTGGGTTTTGTATATCAGGCCGAACCCTAGGTGGGTATTCCTCAACATTGGGCTGAAAGTGACTCCATTTGCCCAAATCCCAAGGCACTGTTTCTCCAAACCCTAGCGCTACCCCTCTTTTGCCTCTTTCTCTTGCGTTTTGACCTTTTCTTGGTGGCTCAGGTGCTTTGACATTGTCATATCTTTCTTCGAGTCTATCCATCGGTACTAGATAGCCCCTATCACATTCTCACCTGTTCTGCATTGGTCATGTTTCCCAAGGCAATGGATATCTTCACCTCTTGCTAGTACCTTAACCCCAGATCTAGTATTCACCTCATAGGTCATATGTGTCCCAACTTGGATCAAATGTCGTGTCTCCTAAGCCCTGATCCAAATCCTTGGTTCAACTGGTGACGTCATCCATAGATCTAGGGTTTCCATCACCTTATACTTTACGTACCTCAAGTCCATTTGATCTGATCTAGTGTCTAGGTCTGATCTCTCCTATCGGGAGTAGATCTGGGTCTCCCCCATTGTTGTCTTGGGCTAAGATAACATAAAGTGAAGATTGCCTCGATTGGCGTAACAACCATCCATTTGGGAGTCGAGGCAATCTTGGTTCCACCTCCATAGTTGTTTGTCCCTCCACCGTCCATCCTCGATCCTTCTCACATAGGCAACTACAAGGTTGGTGACAACACTAACTTGTTTAATAAAATGAACCCAAAGTCTCTTGAACTTCGCTGAAAAGCAAGTCAAGAGCGCTCTTTGTCGGAGAGTCTTTATTTCTTGTTTTAGCTTAACTGTATTGTTTTAACTTTCATATAAATCTCTTGAATCTCGCCATAAGGAGGATCAAGAGTGCTCTCTATCGGAGGGTTGTTACAATCCTCACATCTAATTAAAATCAGCCTCAACATATGTGCCAAGGTTTCAATCATCAAATAGTGCCTCAACATGTGTGCCTCAACATGTGTGCCCAAGTGCCATGTAAGAAAATCAATCTCAATAGTAGTAGCCTCTAGAACCTCATAAAATTGATAAAGTGCATCAAGTGCACTAAGATAGGCTCTAGTAATAATATTTTCCTCAACTTCAACAAATAAATTGAAAATCCATTGTAATAACCTGTAATAGCTTGTCAACCTACTGAAATGTGCAAGTAAAACCCCTTGATGGCTAAAAATCACTAAAAGACCAAGTCTAATATTTGCCTCAACTTCAACAAATAAATTGAAAATCCATTATAATAACCTGTAATAGCTTGTCAACCTACTGAAATGTGCAAGTAAAACCCCCTAATGGCTGAAAATCACTAAAAGACCAAGTCGTTGGGCTATTTGAAGAAATGGATGAATAGAAGAGCCAAATGGGTGTAAAATCCATCAGTAGATTTGGAAAATATTGAATACATCAAGATTCAAATCCATGCACGATCAT
>LPNX010390907.1:0-10479 GCA_001517045.1 Pseudotsuga menziesii
TTTGATTATGGTTAAACATTTCAATGTTTGACCATATGTGGCCATGGTTGACTACTGTAAAAAATGATCAACTATGGTGAAACATAGGCATAACTGGTTCACCACTGTTAATCTATATTAGCCTTAGTAAAAAATAACTATCGTCAACCAAAGTCAATGGTTACCATGTTCAATTATGGTTAAACATAGTCATACATGGTCAGCCATTGTTAAACATGGTAAAGCATGGTCAACCATGGCAATGTTCAACCATGTCAATGTTTGACAATAATTGACCATGTTTCACCTTGGCCAAATATGCTTAAAATAATGTCACTTATGGTCAACCATAGGCATACATGGTTGACCATTGCCAATGATCAACTATGATCAAACATTACTTGTCATGGTCAATGATGGTGAAGCATGTTTGACTATATAAATGATGCATTGGATTCCATCGTGATACTCTTCTTGCAAGGTGCCAAAATGGCCATCTCAAAGAATTAATCATTAATAACAAAATACCTAATTGTTACTATAAATAGTTGAGGGAGATCCTCACATATAATCCATGGAAAATGACTCCCAAGTCTTATTTAGAGTAAGTAGACAAGTGTACAAGCATTGTTCTTTAAGGTATATGGATTGCTTATGATTGCAATTATTTTTCAACTTACCTGGTGTTTGAATGAATTGCAAGGGCTTGTGGATGGTGGGTGTGGATGATCATTTCCCTTCCAAGAATATAAAGCTTCTACTAGCGACATGTGGGACTAACATAATACATTTCATTGGCATAGGAAGGGTACTTATGGATTGTGTCAAAGAGTTTCTTATTTCTCTAGTCCACTAGATGTCCATCATGCTATGTGAGGATTGCACCTACAACATAATATTAGGCATCTAACTTAAACTTAATTGATTGTTGTTTGTTTGGTGACATGAAGATTGGTGATAAGCATAGGCGACATTCAAAATCCTTGAATGCTTTCCACTACACCTTGGATAAAGAGAATTATCTTTGGATCTATCCTTGATCACCTTGCTTACGGGGGAAGTGATGTGAAAGAACCTAAATTCAAACCTATGGCCGAAGTTGGAAAGGCCCAAGAAGTTGCAGAAGTCCCTTAGTGTCACTAGGGTTGGGTAATCATAAATGACATGGATCTTCGTTGGATCCACATGCACAACATGATCATTTATGGTATGTATCCTAAATATTGAATTCTTTGAATGCTAAATGAATAATTATTTATATCGGTATATGACTTATGCTGTTGAAGGGTGTGAACACTTAATAATGCGCTTTATATGTTCCTTCTAGGTTTTACTAAAGATGAGGACATCATCTAGATATATGACCACAAAGGAAGTTGTGAATGGGCATACATTATCATCCATCATCCGTATGAACATTTTTGGGAATTATTTAAGTTTAAAAGCATTTTCAACCACTCAAAGGTACCTTCTCTATACCTGAATTGATTGAGAAGATCATTGACCTAGGGGAACTATATTGTGGTTCTTGAGTTGATTGAGAAGATCATTGATCTAGGGAACTATATTGTGGTTCTTGGTTGTGATTTGTCTCTATGGTTCATATAGGTTTGTTTAGTTGTTGTTTTATGGATTTTTTTCAATCCTCCATGAATTCACAGAGGATTGAAAAAAATCGGGCAGCATTTTGGCTTGCCCGGGACACATTTCAAAATTAAACCGGTAGCATAAATGCTACCGGTTGACATAATTTATATATATATAACAAATTAACAAAAAAATTCAATTTAACTACAAATTTTCAAAAATCCGGCAGCATTTCTGCTTGCCGGTACACATTTTAAACATGAAAATAATAAAAACATACATTTACCATATTTTAGAATAAATTTTATAAATTTATTAAAAAAAAAATTTAAATTCCATTTCAATTGAAAAACAATTATTTAAACTAAAAAACAATTATTTTAAGTGTTACCTCTTGGGTCCGACGCCATCGTGACGAGGTTGGGTTGCTTCGGGGTGCTTGGGTTGCTTCAGGGTCGCTCTCACTTTGTATCTCGGTCGAGCTTTCACGTCACGATGTCGTTTTTGTGAAACAAACGACGGGGGCTTGCGGCCTCTATTCATAATTTTTCCAATACAGGCACCTCGGTCAAGGTAAATACCTCGACCGAGGTATTTATTAACCCTCGGTCGAGGTTTTAATAGCTCGACCGAGGGTTAGTAAATACCTCGGTCGAGGGCTTAAAAGAACCTCAGTCGAGGGCTTGATAAAACCTCGGTCGAGATATTAAAACCTCGGTCGAGGGCTTGTTAAACCATCGATCGAGGTGCTTTTTTCCCTTTTTGCCAAAATGCGCTTGCCAAAAAGTGTTACCCAGGTCCGCGGATTCACCCTGGAGCATGTCTTTTCTTCCCTTATTACCAAACATGAAGGCACAAAGTTGTTTTATTTAAAGGAGAGAACCAGTGGATGATTGAATTGGACATAAATTAAGACAGAGTTTTATGAAACTACAAGTATTATCATATACAGATTTATTTAAAAGAAAAGAATAAGTGAGTGCATGAATTGAAAAAAAAAGGCAACTAACTACTAACTAGGTTTAGGCTCTCCAAAATTGTGAAAATTGCATTTGAAACTACAAGTATTATCATACACAGATTTATTTAAAAGAAAGAATAAGTGAGTAGATGAATTGGAAAAAAAATAGCAACTAACTACTAACTAGGTTTAGGCTCTCCAAAATTGTGAAAATTGCATTTGAAACTACAAGTATTATCATACACAGATTTATTTAAAAGAAAGAATAAGTGAGTAGATGAATTGGAAAAAAAATAGCAACTAACTACTAACTAGGTTTAGGCTCTCCAAAACAGTCAAACTTGCATTTGACTAAGATACTGTGAACTACCACCAAGTAGGTTTAATTTCACCAAAACTGACAAAATTGCATTTGACTCCGAGGTTTAACCTCACCAAAACCCTAAAACTTGCATTTGAGAAAGATGTGGCAAAATACTGTCAATGAATGAATGACATGTAAGCTATGAAAAACTGAGGGTTTCGTTCCTATCTGATAGGCTACCAAAATTATTTTGAGCATGGAATGGCTTGGGGAAAAAAGCCCACCAACAAAATACTGTGAAGATTGTGCTGCTCTGAACCAACCCAAATGCTATAAAAATAGATCGAAGTTTTGGATGACCACGAGCTTTGACATGCTGGATTGAAAAATGGATCAAAGATAGGGATCCCTGGAAGTTTTACTTGTTTTAAAGATACAAGATTAACTACACTTCACAATTAAAAAAATGCCATAGATACCAATAGTACAGGTTTCAAGGTGGTGGAAAAATAATTAGTGAACAATCTTTCAGCCACAAAACTTCAAAATAAATAAAAATTGTCATATATACCTGTTCTACGCTTCACGATCATGGAAAAAATAATTAATGAATCAACAACAACAGAAAATTCAAAATCAAACAAATAGCAGCAGAGACACATTCAACACGCAGACATGTTGATGATTCGTACAAATCTAAAGTGCTAGAGAATACCGGTCGCTCCTAAAACGAGGACTGGTTCTACAACTTTGAATACTCCTGTAACAATATGAATCAATCACTCTGAAAGAACTACGACCACCACTGAGAGGATGGCGTTTCGATCGTCCAATTCCTTGAAGAAACTTTCAGGGTATGAGAAGTAGTAAAACCGAGATCATGGCTGGTTGTATTTCCGTCCCTGGCTGGTGATCAACAAAGATATATGCAACTGTATGAATCAACCAATCAATCAATAGATTTAAACTATCAAGGTGTTTTAGGTCGTAATATTTTAATTTTGTTTACCAGCAAGTGGTAGAAAATCACCTTCTCCTTTTCCTATATGGTCTCAAGCTTCGGTCTCCAGCATGGGCCTCTTCCAACTGACACATATTTTTGTTCAATTCCTTCACCGTCTAAGGATACAGGGATAACCAAGTCGGACACTCTCAGCCTCATGTGCATTTCCTTTCCAAGGTTTCTTAGCCTCAGCACGGTTACATGAAAATCCGCCAGCCAATCCCATAACATTTTGTATCGTGGGATGTTCCATTCAAAATGCAAATAAATAGCTGTCAAGTTCAAACAAAAATAGCTGTACTAGTTTTCTTCAATTCCTTCACCCACGAATTCATTCTTATAAATAGCACAGAATCTTGATTCATGCATTTCCATGCCGTTATTTTTCATAAAGAAAGAAAAGATATGGCCAAGTCTTTCATGGAGTTGCATTTCAAAAAGAAAACAAGAAGGATTGACAAATCAGTAACAGTGGGAAATATCGGAAGAATTGGAAAAATCGTGGAAAAATTCATTGGGCATTAAGTCTCAGATAATTACAACCATTTCGCCCGACCAAGAACATAAGGTAGGAAACCTTACCTTGCTCGCTTCACACAATGGAACGCCCCTCTGCTCTCTGCGAGCCATTTGAGATAGAAAAAAATGACCAGGGCCGAGGCCCCACCAGAGTGTCGAGAGAAGTTATTACAAAGCTCAACATTGATGATCTAGCGGGCCATGCACGTAAAGAGAAGTTGGAGAAGTTGGTATGCTCCAGAGGCAAAGGCTGGAGACCATTTTGGAAGATATCTAATAATGAATTGCAGCGTTGGGAAGTCAAGTCAATTTTGCAGGCTAGGCCTCTTGATCTCCAGTATGCACCTATTCTATTAAAAAACAAGTATCTGGAGACTTTATTTTCTGTTTATGTTTCTAAACAAGTACCGAATTGCAGCGTTGGGAAGTCAAGTCAATTTTGCAGGCTAGGCCTCTTGATCTCCAGTATGCACCCTATTCTATTAAAAAACAAGTATCTGGGGACTAAAATAAAGTCCCCAGATACTTGTTTTTTAATAGAATAGGGTGCAGACGGGAGATCCAGACGCGTCGTGTGCAAATTGACTACCCAACACGGTGCAATTCGGTATTGGATATCTTCAAAAATGGTCTCAGCATTGGCCTTTGGAGCGTACCAACTTCTTGTGACGTACATGGCCCCGTCCATCATCAACGTTGAGCTTTGTAACAAATTCTCTGGACACTCTGATCCAGCCTAGGCCCTCGTCATTTCTCTCTATCTCGAAGGACTCTTTGAGAGCAAGGTAACATGTTATTGGTTCAGCTGAATGGCCGTAATTATCTGCCATATCTACAATGTTTGAGACTGAATGCTCAGCGAATTTTTCCACGAATTTTCCACACTTTTCGATATTTACCACTGTTACTGGTTTGTCAATCCTTTTTGTTCTTCTTGTTAAAATGCAACACCATGAAACACTCGGCCATATCTTTTCTTTTTTTATGAAAAATATAGCCATGGAAATGCAAGAATCAAGAGGCTGGGTTATTTAATCGAACAAAACTAGTACAGCTATTTTCGTTTGACCTTGACAGCTATTTATTTGCATTTTGCATTTTGAATGGAACATCCCACGATACAAAATGTGATGGGACTCATGTAATCACGCTGAGGCCGAGCAACCTTGGAAAGGAAACGCACGTGATTATCCCTCTATCCTTAGTGGGTGAAGGAATTGAAAAAATATGTGAAGGTTGTGTTTCAGGGTTCGTTGGTTCTTAAAATTGAGGTTGTGTTTCCGGATTGGTTAATAACAAGGGAAGAAAGATATGAGCAACTATTAGTGTTTCTTAGCATTGCACAGAAAAACAAGAAGGACAATAAATAGATGGAGCAGATCCAATCAAATAGAAGTGTTGAATTACTTTATAAACCAACAAGGATTATGATTGTCCATTTCATCAAATATCGGATCAATCCCTTTAACTAACACCCCAGTTGTATTTTCGTCCCTGGTTGGTTGATAACAAGGGAAGAGATATATGTGCAACTATGCGTCTTTCGTAGCGTTGCATATTAAAAAAACAAGGAGGAAAAATCGATGGATCTATTCCACTCAGGTAGAAGCGTTCAAATCTTTCATATAACACTCAGCCTCGGTCAAATTGTCCAGGAAATCCAATTTCTGCGACTTTGACTCCTACATTTGTACTTGTTATGACGTAGAGAACAAGTATTTTGTTACGGCGGAGCATTTTTTCACGTCTGTGTTATCCATCCTCTGGCTGGCTTTGGCAGAGATGAAAAACTGCTCTCGCATAACAAAATACTTGCTGCCTACCTATTGTTAATAATTTTAAGAAAGCGCAATGGCAGGCATAAATTCTCTGTGGTATGTAGGAGGAGTCAGAGTGGCAGACTCAATGCTCAGGAAATTTTTGGACTGTTTGATTGTCTCTTAGTTCCAGTCATCTGAGCTGGAAATTCTAGCGCATGTCTTTCCTTGGCTTATGACATACCAGGATTACGACACAACGCTCTATTTAAGGGGAAGAATAGATTGGTCAATGAATTGGCGGCTAGGTTTAAGCTGTCTTATGAAAAAAAAAATAGTTTTAAGGTCAACAATATGGTCGCCTCAACAATATGGTCAAACTTGCATTTGTGTTTTGATAAAGAATATGGTCAAACTAACTTGTATTTGTGGTTTCAAAAAATTGGAAAAGTCAGCTTTCTTATTTTGTAAAATAGAAATATAATTATTTTTTAATTTCAATTTTAATGGTGCAATTAGATTTCTCACTTTTGAAAATATTTAACATATTTAAAATTCCGAAAACTTGATAACTGTAATTTACTTAAATTTTAAAAAATTCCAACTACATTATATTAAAATTGTGCCTAAAAAATAAAAAAATCAAACTATTTCAATCCAATTCATAGAATTTTTAAACTATTCAACTAGAAACCACGGTTAACCACTGAATGTGATATTGATTTAAGGTTTTTAGCCATTTTCAGTTGAGATAGCTCCATGCATTGTATATTGAAAAGTAGGTGGTCATACGGTCAACAATTGCTTTAATTTAGTTGTCTGATTTTGTTTGAAATTCAGTGTTTTATAATAATTTTATTTATATATCTATAATCCCTATAAGCCGATTTGGGTTTGACCAAAATTTGATTGAGTTTTATAATTTAAAGCGATATATGCAAATTCAATAGATGCTAATGGAGTAAGCTAATATTTAGAGATTTGCATTTTCTTCTACGTTTTAGTACGAATCTAAAAAAAACTAAAATGGCTGGATTATGCAATTTTAGCAACCCAAAGCTACTATTTCAACAATTTTTGTGAGGTTTTAGTTAGAAAATCGAGTGGAATACTAATGCAAATCCTCAAAACATTAGGAGGATATTAATGTTTTCCATTTCTATCATGGATTTCAACTTTGGTTGATTTAAGATAATCAAACAACGATAATCAAGTAGAGAGGCCCTCTAAGTCAAGGGAACTATTTAAACATAATCTTTCTCAAGGGAATGAGAGAAACGGTCGAAGGTTCTTTATGCATGTGTAAGTTACGAGACACCTACTTCAATGAACATGGAAAATAAGTCAATCAATCTGAAGCAAGCCTTTCATTATTTGGTTTGTATGCCTAATAACATGAATTATTATATTATTTCATCATTTGTTGGGGAAATTTGTATATTATATTTACAGGTGTTTATATTTTAGAATTTGGGGTGGAGTATTACGTATTGTTTTTCTTAGATTGAATAAAGATGAGACAAGTGTACTCTTGAAATTGATTTTATAAGCATAGTTCTAAATTCGAAATAAAAAATTATATATTAAAAGAAATAGTGCTCTTTCGCAATGAAGAGTGTCAAATACTTGGGATATGTGATCAACTCACCACGAATTCAAATCAACCCATAGAAGATAAAAGTCTTTAGGGAATGGACGACTCCAAGAAACATTCATGAGCTAAGGAGTTTCCTTGGTATAGAAATTTTCTATTGTTTTCAATGACTACATGAAAGAGAATTTTCTTTGCAAGATAGGACAACTTTGTGTACATATAGATGAACACATACATAAGATCATTTGGGATGCATACTTCAAATAAACAATAGATCATTTTAAAGTGTAGAATACTGTTGCAACACCTCCTAAGTATTTTTATCCTTCACTCAAGAGGGATGACGACAAGTATATCAAGTCTTTTGTGGTTTGTTCCATCATAAAGCCATTGAATCAATGAAAATGCTTGTATACACCCTTTCCCATTTGAATTCAACCATGGGAATCCATTTCCTTGGAATACTTTCTTGAATATCCTTTCAGCAAAACCCAACATGATACAATCTTTGTAGTGGTTTATAAGCTCTCTAAAATTGTTTTTTTCATTCCTTGCAAAAAGACTATGATAATACAAAAGTATGCTTAGTTCTTCTTCAAGGATGTTTGGAAAATTTATGGCTTACCGACTAAATCAGTATCTAAAAAACATTCCATATTTATCAGCACTTTATTGAAAACACTAGGGTAGCAACTCGACACACAACTATCTACGTCGATTATATTCCATGCTCAAACCAATGGACAAAACAAAGTTGTGTCCATAATTGGTGGTAGAGTTGCTTTGCATGAAAAACAAAAACAGTGCAAAACATGGGATGGAAGTTTCTTATACATTCATCACAGCTATAATCAAGAACACCGTTACAATTATCTAGGAAAGAGTATGTTTGAAGTCTATTATGGATTTCATCCCCTGATGTCTATTGACTTAATAAATCAACTGAAAAGTTTGAACGAGATAGAACATGAACAACAAGAAATTGAAAAATCACACAATGCTAAAGATTTGGATTATGCGATCGACAAATAAGCATGAGAGATGTAATATTGAGCTAGTGAGAAATCCAAATCGTAGCATGATATGCATTATGTGAAGTGTATCAAAAACTCCAGATAAGTCAGTCAATTCTTCTTGACTACTACATGAAGTAAAATTTGCTTGATAAGCTAGGACAACTTTGGGTACCTCTATGTAAATACATGCATACACTCCTTTGGGACGCACAATAAAAAAGAAAACATGTAACTTTGGAGTGGAAAATACTCTCACATTACTCTATAAGTATATATATTGTCTTTCACAGAAGATGGATGTCGATAAGTACATCAAGTCATGTGTGGTTTGTGACATCATCAAGCCATTAAATCAATGAAAATGCTTGTGTACGCCCTTTCCCGTTATAATTCAACCATGGGAATCCATTTCATTGGACTACTTGACTAGATATCCCATCACCGAAAATCAACATGATACAATCTTGGTAATGGTTGATAGATTCTCGAAAAGGGTTTTCCTCATTCCTTGTAAGAATACTGGGACAACACAATATTCTGTGTAGTTTTTCTTCAAGCATGTTTGGAAACACTATAGCTTAATGACTAAAATCATCTCTAACAAAGATTCCAGGTTTGTCAACACCTTTTATAAAACACTATGGCACCAACTCAACACACTATTATCTATCCTGATCATGTTCCATGCTCAGCCAATAGAAATACAAAAGTTGTAAATCACAAGGTGGTACAGTTATTTATCATCCACGTCCACAAGCATCATAGAACATGGGATGAAAGTCTCATGTACATTCATCATAGCTATAATTAAGCACATCGGTACAATTCAACAAGATAAACTACGTTTGATGTATGTTATATAGTTAATCCCTTAATGCCTGTTGAATTAGGTCAATCAACAAGTTCGATAAACATAGACCATGAAAACCGAGAATTCGAAAAATAAATCAATGTCAAAGATATGTTTTGTGTGATTCAAAAATAATCATGAGAGGTGTTGCTTCGGTCTAGTGAGAAATCCAAATCCCAAAACGGCATGCATCATATTCCTCATTCATTCAAATTTGGGATCAGGTGTAGTTGCATCTTAAGAGGAAAATATTTGTTAGATTCCATAGGAAGTCCAACACTTTACGATATGGTCCTTGCATTATTCTTGAGAAAGTTCGGGAAAATGATTTTTAAGCTCCACATTCCAACATATATGGGTTTGCATCCTATAATCAATGTAGACTTTATTTCATTGTATTTTCCACAACTTTTATAATAGATAAACCTAAGTATTGAATATCTAGAAGACATCCATACATATGTGCAATAACCCCTTACCATCAACACCATTGTTGGAAATCAAGAACACCACACAAATATGCAAACAATTCCCTTGTCTTAGGTGACCAAAGCAGGAAAAATACTAGCTCAAGGAAAGTGATATCCTCTCACCAAATTGGAGCAGAATTTTACTAATGTGATTAGGCATGAAATCGGGACCTTTGCGAAATAACAGGGAAGGTTTAATCCATTCTAGGGCTCTATTGGTTCCCTCAACAAGTTCCTAGTCCCATTCAACTCCTTGGTTTGATCTGAGTCAAATTGACTCAGTTGAGCTTACAGATCTAACGATATATAGACTATGTTGACAGACACAATCTTATACAGTATTTATTCATCATACATGCCCTATATAATTTGATGACTCCAACGCATGTGAGATGACTTTCTAAACAATCAAAAGGCATCAAGAAGATTCGTTCAATGT
>LPNX010390915.1:0-11759 GCA_001517045.1 Pseudotsuga menziesii
TTCAAAGGCTATGACTTTTTTCATTTTGAAAGAACTCAATCTAGCGAAAGTTCTAAATTCTAGATCCACTAAATAATTACAAATTTAATGAAATATGTGTTCTTTCCTTGTCACCTAGATTCTCAAGAAAATATATTTTTTACATTGTTTTAACATCATTCTAGAGATCTATATTGTTGTAATCTTATTTTATCCTTTGAGAATGAATGAGTTTTAATGAGGTCTACCTCTATCCATAAAGTGTAATCAAAAGGGAGTTTGTTAAAATTGCCTTTAGTATATGTCAAATGTAGAGTATATGCCAAATGTAGAGTGGAGATTAAATTTGTATTGTATATATATTAGCAACAACCATATTATTATGATTAATATGTTTGAAATACATCTAGATGTATATATTTGACACATTGATAATGTTTTATTTCCTAAAGAATGTGTCAATTACTTGTATCTAATAGTTATCCTAATATAATAGCCACTTAATTGAGGGTCAAGTTAAGCTCATAGTTAAAGTTAAGCACATAGTTCTATGATCATTGGAGATAAGCTAATAGTTTTATCTAATAAGTTATTTTAAAAGTTAAAATAAAACTATTGTAGTTAAGATAACAACTCTGAGTTATCTAGTCTCTTAACCTCTGAATGGAGTTAGACTAAGCCTTATGTATATTAACTCGACTCCCAACTACGAAATGTAGTTCAATTGTTACATGACCTTCACATTAACTAACTTATTGTTCCCAATACATGGTCATTGGAGTTAGGTAATAGCTTTATCTAATATTTAATCTAATATTTATCCAATATAACCATGATTAGAGTCCAAGTTAAGCTAATAATTGTAGAATCTTTGGAGTTTAATAGTTAATTTAAGAGTTAATATATAGAAAATTACAATTCAATTAAAAGTCATGATTGGACTTGAAGTTAAACTAATAGTTGTATCATCAATGGAGTTAAGCTAATAGGTGTATCTAATAATAGAATAGTTGAAGTTGAAGTTTAATTTTTCCAACTATCAAGAATTGTAGTTATCAAATATTAACTAAGGGTTTTTTTTTTTTGAAATTGTTAATTATGAATTTTCGACTATGCCCATAAAATCAACATGGATAGTACACTTGTCTCATTCTCATATCAATGAATTAATAAATTCTTCTAATAAAATTTTAAAATAAAAATTGTATTTCTTGAAAAACCCTCAAAATTAACAATCTTTTTCTTTTAATTGGCAATATTTTGATAACACTTATGGGACTAGTTTGGAGCCCTTTGAGAGGAAGTAAGGGTTGGAATTGCATTTCATTTGTGCCCTTCAAACTAATTTTTTTTTACTTTTTCAACTTTTATTTACTGAGACACATAAAGTTTTGTTAAAAAATTACCCTTCAGATATGAATTTAGACCTTAGCTATGAGAGGAAATCATGTTAAATTTACAATGTGGACTTCTATAGAATTGGATGTTTGAAATGGATCAAGATATCAAAGCAATAACCAGTGAGGTCTCTAAAATGGTTCATAATTAGAATAAGCGGAAATGGTCGAGAATCAGAATAGGGAGCTGCTGCAAGCACATCAACAAACTAACCAGTAGCAATTAAGAAAGTACTGCTATAGTAGGTGGCTAGAGTTAATTCCAGCATTAATAAGGAGTATACCAGTACAACTACAACTTCACACATAGTAGTTGTCAATAGAGAATCCATAATTACCTACAATTAAAATTTGGGTTTATGAATCAGTTTCAAAGTTCAACCTTTCAAAAAAAATGATGGCTTATAAAAATTACCAAACATCAACAATACATTTTGGAAAATTATTTATCGGTTGATTTAAACATTCTCTCAAAATATTTACAAGTATTTGACAAAAAAAATTCTCTTTGACGAAATAAACATCCTCAAGTTCCAACAGTGTGCCCAATGACCAGTTCAATTTTGATCCCCTCACCACATTGCAAAATCAATTAAAAATAATGAGAAAAAAATATCAAAATCCTTGACTACCCTTTAATCTTCTAAGTGCATTACTTTGAACTACCACACGGGAACCGAGTCAACCGACCCTCACTGCACGTTGTCAGCCTTTGGCACATTGAAATTTTGAGTTCTCATTCCAGGTGGCTAGTAGTTCATGCCTGAGCTTAAAAAACATGTACGTTTGGTCATTGACTTTGCTGTTGGTCCATTGATGGTTTGCTGTTGGTCCCCCCCCATATTGAAAGCATGGTAGGGTTGTGAATATTGAGAAGGGAATAATTTCTTGTAGGACTGTATGTTTTACATCCATTTGGATCAATGAATAATGAAGAATCATCTTGTAGCTCGTATGGAAAACCATAGAGACATTGAACAGATGTTCCTTTTTTGCGAATGCAAGTTGATTCTGAACATCTGGTGTGTCTTTGAACAAAATTTACAAGTTCTTCATAGTCAACTGAGTAGTTTGATGCAAATATCGATGCTGATGCAAGACTACATGGATCATTTGTAGTATAATGGTGTAACCCAGATGTTGACAAGTGTGAATCACGAGGATTCCAAGATGTAACATATGTGTCAAAAAAAATGTGCAGCTTCAACTGCAAGAACATCTTCCCATCCTAAGGTGTCCATATTTGGTGCATATTCCAACCAAATAAAACCATGAATGTATGTGGATCCTCTATGCTTCCATTCATACCTACATGGGACGAAAAAGGATAAATTAGAAATGAAATGTATAAAGTGATAAATATGAAGAGAAAAATAAGAAGGAAGAGATGGTAGAATACCTGCACCAAGAATCCGTTATATGAAAACCTTTTTCAAGCACCTCTTAAAGGAATGTTTTGAATCTATTGTGCATGTAATGTGATATAATATGTGGATTTGATATGATGTTGTGAAATTTACATTGGTAGTATTGAGCTAAATTGTTAGGAGGTCCAGCAAGATTTAGAACATGAAAATCTGGCCATTTTGTGTCAGTTGCACTAAGGGTAAATAAGAAAGTTGGTGTATCTTGTCGATTGATCATATTTGTTAGTTCAGACCTACTTTTGTTCCAATATGAGCATGTTCCATGTAATGAAGATCCAAACCTTGCGTCCCGCTCACCATTTTTTTTATTAGGCATGTCTTGCGATTGGTTACAAGCTCAAGTATTGTCAGAGGTAGTGTATCTTCAATATTAGTTTTGACAAAAACAGAGGTAGTAGCATTACTCCGATGACACATAATTACATTGTATACTATAGTATCGGAACCAAGGATGTTGGAAAAATCTGTTGTCATGATAGTGAATTAGGTGAAGTGCATATTCGTGCATATAAACCTCATGAATGTGTGGTTGTTTAATCATTGTTGGACCTGTGGGGAACAAAGTTGGAAAATCCATGGAAAGAAGGCCTTCTGTGTTGTACTCATTGATAGGGAAAATTTCTATAGGGGGACAATCAATTGAAGGTGGTAGTGGGATATTTGGTATGTGTAACAACTATCTAATTCCTTCAACCTCAGTTCTAGAATTAGTTTGTGTTGAAATAAAATAGGAGTATTCGAATTCATAGGCTTCAAATGAATTTGGTGGTTCAAATGTAGAGGACAAGATTTTCTGATGAGATAATGTAGCATTTCTATTAACATGCATAGTCCAAGGTGAAATGTATGTTGAGACAAGAGGCAATGAAGCTAATGCAATTGGGTTGACCTATACATACTTGTAGTATGTGTCATTTGCCATTTTGTATTGAAGGGAAGCAAGAACACGTGTTTGACTAACAAATAGTTCATATGGATTGTTTGTAGACTTGCATTTGCGACCAACAAGGATGTCAAGTTCTAATATTAAATGGGGCAGGTATTTGGCAATATTGGAAATGTCTTGGGGGAACCAAATAGTATGTCCATAATATTTATATTGACCACCATGAGCATGTGGGACTTGTAAGACTGGGTTAGCACGACTAATAAGCATTTCTTCAACTTGTGTAAGTATTGAAAGGACGGGTGGTTGGATTCCTAGGTCCATATTGTTTTCAAATGAAAAAAGATGGAATTTTTGTTCTAGAATACAGCGAGAACAAGTGTATGCATCATGGATTTTTTTAGTTACAATACCAAGGTAACATTCTTTGCAAATCGAGCAGACATGTATATCAGCCAGTTGGTCCATTTTTGTATGAAATCGTTGATGTGCATCATCGAGGCAGGCGTTCGATGGATTTAGCATAGGTGGTGGAAGTGAACGTCTGTTGGAAGGTTCAGGAAGAGAAACTAGACAATACATATCCACAGGTAGCCGAGTAGCTCTGTAAAGAAGACATTGTTTATTGTTGTTTTTATCTCTATTCTGTGCATATACAACTCTTCTTCGTGCATTCACTTGTTCATTGTCATGAGTTGGAATAATGCCTACAAGGAAACCGTAAAGTTGTTAAAGACTTAGAAGATTTGATTGTTGGCAACGACACATTTTCAATATGTATTAACTGGAAAGTATATCAATATAAAGCATAATACAAAAATCAAATGTTAACTAATTGCATGTTGGGACCTAAGAATGTTCCTGGAAAATAATAATGATGGAATAAATATTTTTTTGCAGGTCCTACCTTGATAATTGTAAGAAAGCAGCAATATAGAAGAACAAAATGTAGTATGAAAAAGGATATATGAAAAAATATAATTTTTGTTCTATACAGAAGAATGAAAACTTGTGCTAAGAAATGAGAGAAGAAAGTTGTTAATTCAATAAATAAACAGAATAGAAAATTAGTATTGTATTCAAAAGTAAGCATATAGGTTGCATCAACAATTTAGGTAAAAAATATTAAGTGATAGCTTGTGGATTGAAAGTACCAGATTGCAAAATAGAAGTTGTCGATTATGTATTTTCAAAGAATATGAGAATATATCAGGTTGAAAAAATGTATATATTTATGTATCCGGTGAAGTTGTCGATTATGTATTTTCAACCATGAAAATTACAACCTTTAGGTGCGCAATTCCATAGAACGTATTACTTCTAATTGAAAGAGTAAGAAGCAATTGTTTGTTACAGATCCTATAGACTATTTCAACAATTGATGTTGATTCAGTTGAGAGAATACATGGGTCTTTTCCTGAGAAGGCCAAAAACATTCATTACAGAAAATAAAGAATATGCTTATGTATCAGGTTGACCAAACATATATATTTATGTATCCAGTGAAGTTGTTGATGATGTATTTTCAACTATCACAATTACAACTTTTAGGCGTGCAATTCCTTGGAATGTCTATGTTCTAATGGAAAGAGTAAGTAATTGTTTGTTGCAGATCCTCTGGACTATTTCAACAATTGATGTTGATTTAGTTGAGAGAAGACACGAGTCTTTTGCTGAGATTCCCATTAGTTGGTTTGCAGCATCATCAAAAGCTATCACGCCATGAAGATATCTAGTTACATATTCCAAGTCAACCTTTAGTATGTATTAGTAGTCACATTCAGGAAACTTCCCATAACATTTACCACAATGCCAAATGTCTCTAACTTTGTCGCTTTTTCATGCATTGTATACAATCAATAAAAAGAGGGCATGCTAGGAAATGAAAGTCATACATGTTAACATTTGTGATGGTTGCAACAAGAGAATACCAAACATCTTTTTTAGATGGTTGAAGAGTTTGTAGCTGATTGATGGTAATGATTTTATGAGGACTGCAATGAGAGGCATTGAATTTGCGGCTCAGAGAGGGTGATGCTAAAAAAAATCCATTGTCATGAAACCATTTCTAGAGAATTGAATTTTGTTCAATATTTGGGTTTATAAATATAGTATAGTTGGAGATAGTGCCAACAATTTTTCCATTAAAATCTGTAACACGGCCGCCTTTAATTGCTACCGCTAGAGGAGTAGGTAAACCGCGAAGCCTGGATATTTTAGCTCCTTGAACTTGGAAATGCTCTCCCCAAAGTTTTATGTCAATACTATAGCCTGACATGTCACGGAGTCCAATGTTCTGCCTAACAGTTTCAACACCATCCTATGTTTGTATCGTGGAAGTAGGTGAAATGGAAATGACAAGTCCAACAAGGTCAACCATGGAATTTATTGGTATAGTTTGAATCTCCTTAATAGTTTTAAAGTTAAAGAAATATAAAGGTATTAAGGGGTATTCATCTAAGCATGGTTGGATGGTAGAGGAGGAACCTAGAAAAATCTCATTATGGCTTTTCAAATGGTTGAAAATTGGATTGGATGCTTTGACTGTGCCATTTGATACCATGTACACTATTCCTATTTGTATTTGGTCATACAAAGAGAGTGCCAATTCATTGAATGCATATATATGTATTTCATCCTGAGAAGCATTAACAAGTTCAAATCCAAACACTTTTCCAGACCCTCGTTGGCTGCCATATTCATGTATGTTTGTCTTGGCAGTAACTCGACCTTGAATGTTCCAAACTTTTCTAGAAGAGGAGAGTGATTTGAATGGGATAGTCGATCCAGCGAAGACAACGTTTTCATTTATTGAGCTAGCGTTGACTGGAATAGAGGAACTACTCTCCAAGGGAGAAGGTACATGTAACTGGTAAGGTGCAGGATCTCCAATAATTGTTGCATCCACTATGACAGCCTCAAGTGCAAGCAATGTGATCGTCCTATGAGATGAGGTATGTTAGAGTTCAATGAGAGAGAAAAACATCGAATGCATGAACAGTGTGAAATTGATTAAGTGAGAAAAAAACAACGAGGAAATTAAACGTACCATTAGAGGAAATTTCAACTCAAAATGGGCCTCCTAAAATGAACTAATAAAATAATAGTTAAAATAATAAAATAATATTTATTAATTTTGGAGGAAGAAAAGAAAAAAACTACTTTTTTGTTTGTATTTTTGACATATCTCCCCGTGTTTTTACTCAAATTTCGATCGGGAGAGCTCGTTGGATGCGGAATTAAATTTTGCATCCAACGAGTACCCACTCGGCATACTTTTGACCGACCCCGATACCCCAAAAACAAGAAATACCTGAAAAAATGGAATGATGATGTCATCATTCCGTATTCCATTTTTTCAGGTATTTCTTGTTTTTGGAGTAGCGGGGTCCATCAAAAGTATGCCAAGTGGGTACTCGTTTGATGCGAAATTTAATTCCGCATCCAAAAATCTCTCCCGATCAAAATTTGAGTAAAAACAAGGGGAGATATGTCAAAAATACAAACAAAAAAGTAGCTTTTTTTATGATACCTATCCCCAAATTTATATTAAAAAAGTGTTTAAGACCTATATGGTATTTTAAATTAAATCAATTTCATTGGCTAACACATGATGACATGGAATTTGAATAAAAGTTAAAAGGCCCATTTTGAGTTGAAATTTTCTCTAATGATTATATTATGTACAATGTTGCATGTACATTGGGTAGTTTTGATTATAGTTCCTTCTTTTAGCTGTCCATTTTCTATAGGATCACTATATATAACTGGAAGCAGTAGCTCATGCTTGTGAAGGCCGTCTGAGATAGAGATTCAGAACTGAATAGATGATGAGTTGAATGAGTTCACTTGATTTAATGAGAAGACATGTACCAGCAGGTAAAGGTTGACAACACCATGTAGCAATAGTGAAATAGAATATTCAATTACCATAGTCTCCATAACGTGATGGTTATTTTTTCCTATGGAATAAAACAGGGCATGAAAGAAAAATTTGTAATGTAACATAATCATGTGACCAGAATAAAATGGATATACAAAAAACAAAATTATTCGCATTAAAATATTTCATTACTCTCGTTGTTGTTATTCATTAACATATTTCATTATTCTGGTTTGTATCTATTTGAACTATAAACGCATTGAAATTGGGTGAGCAAACAGGAAGTCGGCAAGAAAGAAATTAAGAATCCAGAATCCCACATTTCGCAATCGAGAAATACTATGTTCTCCAATAAGAAACACCCTATGTTTTGATATGCCATTCCCACATTTCGATTTCCGACATTTTGGATTCCAAAAATACTATGTTTTCCAATAAGGAGCACCATACGTTCCAATTTTCGATTGCCAAATTTTCGATTTTCGACATTTCAGATTCCGGAAATCCCATGTTTTCAAACAAGGAACATCCCATGTTCCAATTTTCAATTTCCAACCTTTCAGAATCCGTAAATTTATGTCCTATGTCTTCCAATAAGGAACATCATATGTTCTGATTTTTCGATTCCCCAATATCCGATTCGCAACATTTTAGATTCCGAAAATATTATGTTTTCCAATAAGGAACACCATATGTTCCAATTTCTGATTCGCAGATTTTCGATTTCTGACATTTCGGATTCCGAAAATCCCATGTGTTCAAATAAGGAACGTCCTATGTTCCAATTTCCAATTTTTGACATTTCGAATTGTGTAAATCCTATGTCCTATGTTTTCTAATAAAGAACACCATATGTTCCAATTTTTTATTCCCCAAGATCTGATTTACGACATTTTGGATCTCGGAAGTTTTGTATTTTCAAATAAATAAATGTCGAAGTTCCTATTTCCAATTTTCGACGTTCGGGTATCGAAAACCGGAAAACCTCGACTTTCAGGCTTTATTTTGACTGTTCATATTCTTTTCACATAACTTATTCCTCCGCTAAGTACATCCTTATTTTAAACTATCTCTACATTATTTTTCATCACTCTGCCTCTAAATTTGGCAGATATTTTGGCCTCTAAATTGGTACAATTTGTGGAGACTGATGTTAGCCTGCATATTTGTATATTAAGAAAAGAAACCCCTTTTATCTATGTCTTTTTCAATTATACAAACTTGGTTTCATTCTATATATCGACCTGGTCAAGTGGGTAGTGGACAATGTAATATTTAAACAAGAGTTTTTCACTGACCAGTACTGGAGAAGGATAACAGAGACATATCAGGAAAGCTTTGTAGTGACCTTGCAGCTTTAGGTTGAGTTCCTTACCTAAAAAAAGTACATCATAAAAACTAATACCTATCATTTTATTGACATAGCATGAGTATTACACCATTATGAAGCTACATAACCAATACAAGTCACAACCCTTTTGCAATAGAGCAGGAGTAAGAGTCAATTAAAACACAGCAAGGGTGTTTCACCATCTCATAAGCAACATTTTAATTTAGCCAAAAAACTATTTGTTTCACAATCTTTTTGCAACAAATCAAGAGTCACATTCAATTAAAACAGAGCAACGGTGTTTGCTCATCTAATAAGCAAACTAAATGAAGAACTAAGGAATACCTGCAAATTTAACAAGGTGCGAAATCCTCTGATGGAAACTCTAAGTGTAAATGAAACGCAACAAAATCAATATTAGCAAAACAAAATCAAATAGTAAGAAATAGTGGTTACCTGAACGGTTGTTTATATGTGGAAAGCAAAGGCGGTGTAGCAGCAAATGCAGTAAATCAAGTATTGCAAGAAGATCTTGGAGATCATCATAAGATGAGCAAAAATGAAGATATAGCCCCATGTTTGAATCAAATGACAAACTTTATTGCATTAATGGAGCAACAATGCATTGATGAAGCATTAATGTGAATGAAGGGACATGGGAAAAGTGTATTTCATCGACTGAAGCAGCAATGAAACAAAACCACGACCAAATTGACCCCAAACTGACAGCCTACAGGCAGAAAAGCCCTGGAGAAAATCTTAGCCTAAACCCAAATAAACTGTTGAACTGAAACTCGCAAAATCTTGGCAAGGGCTATGCCGAATTGAGAGAAATTAACTGTACTGAAGGACAACGAAAGGCTATAAAAAAAAAATTCCAGGACCGGTCGTTTAGGACAATAGATAGAAGTGTAGCGAAAACACGAAATCCACCTATCGAAAAAACACGGCAAACACCAACTGGGAAGAAGGATCCACTACTGAAAATCAATCGATTAAGTCCATCAATCCATTCACGCAAAACACGGGTCGTATAACATAGGACACATGTGCTCTACAGGACAGAAGTTCTAGAATCGAGATCGCAGAATCAGGAACCCAATTGAAGTTCATTAAAAAAAAAATTGATCAGCATACATGCATGAAAAAAAAAAGTAAGGACAATCTCAATCATGTGCAGCAACATGCGGGCATTTGGTCAACACGGAAATGATGTCCTTTGAGTGGACATTTGACACGGAAAATGAGACACAAGACCTCTCCAACAACGCTAGTCCATGTCGCCTTCTTTGCTATTTGCTAGATCACGGGCTATAACAACCTGGAATTTTAACCATGGCATGATGTGGATAAACTCACCAATCACAACGAGACACATGTCTGAATGCTAATGGTGAGGGAGACGAGGAATCTTTTGAGACCGCGTCTCCATTGTGAAAATGCCTACAATGTAATTACATTACTTCTATGAAAAAAGTAGAGTGCCTAATTCTTTTCAATTTCCTGTTTCCTAACAGATAGTATAAAGGTTGTTTTGACGGGAAATTATAAATGTTTTGGTAAATCTATTATTTACTAATATTTTATTTGAAATGGAATTTTTTGTTATTTGATCTTCTAAATTGTAATGTATCAAAGTTTAAACATAATCTACTTTTTCAAGTGAACACTAAACCTATTTTCAAAATCATGTTAAAACTAAAATGTTATTACTTTTTGCTTAACATCAACAAGTTACAATGCAAAAGTTAAAATGCTAATATATAAGAATTTAAACGCAATCTATGAGTTTAGGTAAACACTCCACCCATTTTCATTTTCAAAATCCTGAGTTTAGGTAAACACTCCACCCATTTTCAAAATCCTGTTGAAACTCAATATCTTGTTGAAACTAACCTTAAGTGAAATGCCATTGCGTTTGCTCAACGTCAACAAGTTACAATGCAGGAGTCCAATATACTATTATAATCAAAATCGCAAAGCCATGCCATTCTGTTGTTGAATTCGCATGAACCCTAACATATAACGTTAACGCGTAAAACCATCACTCATGATTGTGTTTATTATTAGTCCTTTCTGTAGCGAGCTTTAACAATTTGTCAAAGAAAATCATACATGAAGAACCACCACCTTTCTGGTTGCACGGAGAGGCACTCTACAGTCCAGTATGGGGGAGATCTTGTTGTAACCTTACCTAACGTTATGTCGGCTATAAATAATAAATAATAAAAAATTAAAATTAAAACCAATATGAAAGATTATGTCGGCCATAAATAATAAATAATAAAAATTTAAAATTAAAACCAATATGAAGAAGATTTTGAGACCGCACAGCATCCCAGAGTGTCGAACCAATATGAAAGAGATCTTGAGACTGCACAGCATCCCAGTATCCCAGGAGCACGGTCTGTTCACTCTGTATGGTCTCTTCTACAAGAAGAAAAGAGAGGTGGAGCCAGAAGAAATCCTGCGTGGCCACCTTTCTGTAACTCAGATTTCTGAGCATCATCCAACCAGTCCTCCTTAGGATCAGCTTGCTACTCATGAAATTCAAGTAGAGGAGGAGGAAGGGCCGCACAATGAATATAAGAGCATGCCCCACACCGACTCTGAGACAAAACCTGTCATCTTCATCCAGCTACTGTCTCTTCGGAAGCAGGCACTGCTGTAGCAGTCGAGGATGATGAGGAGGGCTGCGTCCTACTCATATTCACGATGATAATGATGCTTCTCTAGCAGTGGAAGAGGAGGAAAGGCAGGATAATCAAATCATACCTCCTAACACTCAGTCTTAGCCCACTGATATTTATTCAACTCTAACTGATATTTATTCACGCAGACACTCAGTCTCAGGGGT
>LPNX010390915.1:11818-37458 GCA_001517045.1 Pseudotsuga menziesii
CCAACTCCAGCTCTGCATATGTAAGTCCACTTTACTAATTTCTTATTCATTGATTGTTGCAACAATGTTTTCTATGAAGTCTCTTTTGATTCATTTGAACTTGGATTTATTTATGCTATGCGAACTGTTATTTTCGTTAGGCATAAAGACGAGAAATCTTTTAAACCCTTTCTTTTTTAAAGTATATTTTTACCTAAATTGTAAATATTAAAAAAAAATATCCAGGAAAAAAAATCAAAATATTTGATTTTCGAGTATTCTCAGTTCACTTCCCAGAAATGAAAGTACAAGGTGATTAGACAAACAAGATAAAAGTGAATAGAGAAATGGAAGAAAGGATAGAACCCAGTAGATTTCTTGGAGCTTTGGGTTTGCTTACGTTCCTTTTCCTTTGTCCTTTCCCATGTCTTACAACTATTGAGAAATGCCCCAAATATTCGATGTGTTTTTGTAGTATGAACGGTGTTCAACCTGTAGAAGATGAAACAAAAAACTGAGCATCAACATCTATTCAGGTACACAGAAAGACATCAACAATCGTTCTATGGTAGGAGTGCCTGGCATTTACAACTTTGGTGCAAAATATGTGTAGCTATGAAACAAAAGATTTGAATGAAAATATCAAACAGTAATAACAACTGCAAATGATATGTGAACCTGCAGACTAATGAATGATCGTCTTCCACTAAATATAAATTTCAGATTCACTACTGCTCAATCCTGGATGGAATTTGATCTGTAGAATCGTATCGAGGCCACCTTATATTCCTAAAGAATTAAGAGGAATTAAGATTAGTGTTAAGAATTAAAGAATCACCACTTACTTCCTCCCAGAATTGTGTGTTACAGCATAGAACTTCTGATTTGAGATTTTGAATAGTTCTTTGTAGGATTTTATAGAGTTAATGAACAGTAGATTATTTAGTGCTGTAAATGTGTTATGCGAAATCAAAACTGCCACACATATGAATGTGGAACGACACCTTATATATATATATATACATGTATGTAAGACTATCATTGTAAATTTATATGAATTTTATTCATGCTATATAAAAATGAAAATAGAATAATAAAAGTTGCATATAATAAAGTGTGCAAACATGATATAGAATTTTTTAAATCATAAAAGTGGCATATAATAAAAATGAAAATAGAATAATTAAAGTTGCATATAATAAAGGGTACAAACATGATAGAATTTTTTATTATTTATATTTGTAAAATACAAAAAAATGATGTGTATATATACACACATAGTAAAAAAATCAAATAATTTAAAGGCATAGGACAAAGACACAAATGTTAAGCTATAAAACTTTTACAATAATAAAGAGGAATAATTATGGAAAATATATTGGTATTCTTATTGTTTAGTGTTAGATTTTCTCTAAATGCTTTGTGGGTGTAAAATAATATATAATATCATAACTAGCATCATGACATGAGCTATCATCAAGTAAATATGGTTTTACCATAACATTTTATCATGGTTATTGTTGTTATAGTTATACGAATCTTCACTTTGAAAACAATTTATTTGAGAGCTTGCACAAGCTTATTCATCCCTTTTGTGTAATCTAAGAGAAATCAAACCCACAGCTTTTCTAAGGTTAGTTGTTTTACAACCATCCTAGATCCACGTGTAAACCTCCTTGAGTGCAATACTTGAGAAGAGGTTTGCACCTAGGAAGATTTGATCCCTCTCGGCGCTTGATAGAGCCTAGGATTTGGAACTATGCTGATTAAATAACAAGTGACAAAATAAAGGTGTTCGCGAAACAATACGTTTTGAAATAGAAGTCATGTTACCTGGTACTAATATTTAACAATTAAGTGGTGAGTTATAAAATAAAAATATTGAATGATTAGCAAACCCCTTTCCTTGTCACCTAGATTCTCAAGAAAATATATTTTTTACATTGTTTTAACATCATTCTAGAGATCTATATTGTTGTAATCTTATTTTATCCTTTGAGAATGAATGAGTTTTAATGAGGTCTACCTCTATCCATAAAGTGTAATCAAAAGGGAGTTTGTTAAAATTGCCTTTAGTATATGCCAAATGTAGAGTATATGCCAAATGTAGAGTGGAGATTAAATTTGTATTGTATATATACTAGCAACAACCATATTATTATGATTAATATGTTTGAAATACATCTAGATGTATATATTTGACACATTGATAATGTTTTATTTCCTAAAGAATGTGTCAATTACTTGTATCTAATAGTTATCCTAATATAATAGCCACTTAATTGAGGGTCAAGTTAAGCTCATAGTTAAAGTTAAGCACATAGTTCTATGATCATTGGAGATAAGCTAATAGTTTTATCTAATAAGTTATTTTAAAAGTTAAAATAAAACTATTGTAGTTAAGATAACAACTCTGAGTTATCTAGTCTCTTAACCTCTGAATGGAATTAGACTAAGCCTTATGTATATTAACTTGACTCCCAACTACGAAATGTAGTTCAATTGTTACATGAGCTTCACATTAACTAACTTATTGTTCCCAATACATGGTCATTGGAGTTAGGTAATAGCTTTATCTAATAGTTAATCTAATATTTATCCAATATAACCATGATTAGAGTCCAAGTTAAGCTAATAATTGTAGAATCTTTGGAGTTTAATAGTTAATTTAAGAGTTAATATATAGAAAATTACAATTCAATTAAAAGTCATGATTGGACTTGAAGTTAAACTAATAGTTGTATCATCAATGGAGTTAAGCTAATAGGTGTATCTAATAATAGAATAGTTGAAGTTGAAGTTTAATTTTTCCAACTATCAAGAATTGTAGTTATCAAATATTAACTAAGGGTTTTTTTTTTAAATTGTTAATTATGAATTTTCGACTATGCCCATAAAATCAACGTGGATAGTACACTTCTCTCATTCTCATATCAATGAATTAATAAATTCTTCTAATAAAATTTTAAAATAAAAATTGTATTTCTTGAAAACCCCTCAAAATTAACAATCTTTTTCTTTTAATTGGCAATATTTTGATAACACTTATGGGACTAGTTTGGAGCCCTTTCACAGGAAGGGTTGGAATTGCATTTCATTTGTGCCCTTCAAACTAATTTTTTTTTACTTTTTCAACTTTTATTTACCGAGACACATAAAGTTTTGTTAAAAAATTACCCTTCAGATATGAATTTAGACCTTAGCTATGAGAGGAAATCATGTTAAATTTACAGTGTGGACTTCTATAGAATTGGATGTTTGAAATGGATCAAGATATCAAAGCAATAACCAGTGAGGTCTCTAAAATGGTTCATAATTAGAATAAGCAGAAATGGTCGAGAATCAGAATAGGGAGCTGCTGCAAGCACATCAACAAACTAACCAGTAGCAATTAAGAAAGTACTGCTATAGTAGGTGGCTAGAGTTAATTCCAGCATTAATAAGGAGTATACAGGTACAACTACAACTTCACACATAGTAGTTGTCAATAGAGAATCCATAATTACCTACAATTAAAATTTGGGTTTATGAATCAGTTTCAAAGTTCAACCTTTCAAAAAAAATGATGGCTTATAAAAATTACCAAACATCAACAATACATTTTGGAAAATTATTTATCGGTTGATTTAAACATTCTCTCAAAATATTTACAAGTATTTGACAAAAAAAATTCTCTTTGACGAAATAAACATCCTCAAATTCCAACAGTGTGCCCAATGACCAGTTCAATTTTGATCCCCTCACCACATTGCAAAATCAATTAAAAATAATGAGAAAAAAATATCAAAATCCTTGACTACCCTTTAATCTTCTAAGCGCATTACTTTGAACTACCACACGGGAACCGAGTCAACCGACCCTCACTGCACGTTGTCAGCCTTTGGCACATTGAAATTTTGAGTTCTCATTCCAGGTGGCTAGTAGTTCATGCCTGAGCTTAAAAAACATGTACATTTGGTCATTGACTTTGCTGTTGGTCCGTTGATGGACCGGATGTACATGTTTTTTTAAGGATGGCTGTAGTTCATACTACTTTTACACCTCTTTCTATGCTTTTTATGGATGCCTATGCTTTTCAAAACATTAACACCGCCTTTCAATTTTGTAAAGAAAAGTACATACGTATCAACTGCGATGACCTCCAAACATCAACATTAATGAATCTAGTTTGGTTGATTTATGTAATAGTTATGGATGTATGTTACCACGTAGATACAAAATAAGAGTTGTATAATACAACTTTTGTCAACGTATCATACAGGCGAATGCGATACAGAGGAGAGCGATCAGATAAAAAGATTCTAAAATAGAATCTGGCTCGCTATGATATAGTCTGCCATGTCTAGAAAAAAAACCGTTATGAAATGCCAGGCTTTACAATGTTGCTTTAATGGTATTCACAGAGTAATCATCAAACTGCGAAGATTAAAGAGTTCAAAATCCATGGTGATTTCACAGTACCTTGCAGAAATAGAACCAAATAAAAGTTGAATATTTTATGATAACGTTTTGTCAAAATGTATACAAAAGTGCTAGACCGTCTTGGAAAAATATAAAAAATAATTAGACAACGCTCAGCTTGTTGAACACAAAGGTTCTGCATTGGGGTTTTGAGTGACACGCTACACACTGCGCCTTCAACACAATTTTATAACCCGGTTGAGGATCATCTCGTCCCCGGCTTCAATCACACCATCTTATCGATCTTGTTGAGAAAGGCCATGAGATCACTGTCATACCCCAAAATTCTGCTATTACTTGGCTTCGCATCTGGGGAAGCCAATCCATTATTCAAATATTCATCTCTCTCTCACTTATTTTGAGAAACTTGTGAGGAGGCAGCCATCGCTGCAAACAAATGTTGTGATCAAAACACAGCTTTGTTTGAATCAGTGATCCTTCTTTCTTGTCAATTTGAAGGTTAATGCAAAGAGTTGAAATATGAAAATATTGAACTA
The DNA here is from genome assembly GCA_001517045.1 of Pseudotsuga menziesii. Taxonomy (NCBI): domain Eukaryota; kingdom Viridiplantae; phylum Streptophyta; class Pinopsida; order Pinales; family Pinaceae; genus Pseudotsuga; species Pseudotsuga menziesii. Next base: position 16,756 of record LPNX010390915.1, read on the forward strand.
CACACCTCTCATCGTCACCCCCAAAACTTGTGTACAATACATACATAGATGGATAGCTGGAAATGGATGGATCACAAGAAATCCCTCGTGATATGGAAGCTTCTCAAGGACCATGATATATCGTGTTCTTTTTAAATGCCTTCTTCACTTTTGAAGATTTATTTCAATTAGAGTTCCTCCAAATCCCTTTTCTGTGATATTCAAAGGAGAATACAATTTCTTCTTGTGTTGGTATCTACATCTTTCTCCCTCACTTCAATGCCACTGCCTGGGATGTAACCTAGTGATGGAAAAACTAATTATATTTATATGGAAAACCTAAACATGTAATACTAACTTTATATTAGCTAGATACTTAAATGCTAGATGCACTAGTTTATTAGGAGTTCAAATGATTTTATTAGGAGTTTGACTCTTACATGACTACACATTAGCTAGACTCCTAGATGCCAAATGCACTTGGACTAAGCCTTAAGTGATTAGAATTGAAGTTAAGCTAATAGTTGTAGAATCATTGGAGTTAAGCTATTAGTTGTATCTAATAGTTAAGCTAATAGTTATCTAATATAAATGTGATCAGAGTTGAAGTTAAGCTAATAGTTCTAGAATTGGAGTTAAATTAATAGTTGTATCTAATAATAGATGGAGTTAAGGTAGTAGTTGTATCTGATAATTGAATAGTCAAGAAGATTTATTTCAATTTTTACAACTATCACTAGTTGTACTTATCACATGTTAATTAAGCTATTTTTTATTTTTTTGAAAATATTAATTATTAATTTTGGACCATGGTTGTAGAATCAATCTCGACATAACACTTGTCTCATTCTCGTTTAATCTTGGACGACGCCCATAGAACCAATATGGGTAGTACACTTGTCTCATTCTGGTCGGTAGATGAAAAAGCATAGATGGTATCCCACCACAAAATTCTAAGATATATACGCCTATCAACATAACTATCGACATAAAAATTGTTTAATCAACATAAATAGCAATAGTGCCTCAAAAATTTGCAAGTGGTCTTTATTAAAGAGTAACTATTACAACCCAAAAAGAGAGATATTTTGATGGTTAAGTTTATCCCCTTACATAATGTAATCTTCTCATGTCCTCATGTCCATTTACATGTCAATTTCTTCTAGCGTTTAATATATTTGAATTTAAGATGATCGCTTAAGAATTTGAAACTGAGTAGAAATAATAAGTTTTTTTTAGTAATATGTACCTCAATTTCCATCTTAAATTTATCAATTTCAAATTATAATATTATAAAGTATTTAATGCAATGATTATGATTATTTTCAAGTTGACCATAAAAATATGTTTATTTTTATTTGTTAATTTTATCTTTATTTATAATAATTAATTTTTATTTCATTAATGAATATAAATGAATTTTAATATTAATAATACATATGTTTCTTTAATAAAAAAAGTTAAATAGTTTTATTAAAAAGCATTAAGAAATGCTCAACAATTAGAAAGTACAAAATTTCTTAGGTTGGAACCCAACCTGTAAATGTTGCTTTCTCCCATCCAAGTAACGAATCGATTTGGAAGATAATGAGTAACCTAAGAAACAAATTGTTGTTAACTATTTTTCACTTTGTTATCAATTGAATTTCCTACCTCTTGTTATCAGAGGAGATTGTTGGAAACCTTCCTTCATATAATGGTGAAAGAAGGGAATTGGATGTGACTAATGAATGCACAATAGGGGGAGATGTCGAAGGAAGACCAACATCCTTCTTTTTCAACATTTTTATCTCTTACTTTTACTCTTCCTCTACATTCTTAGAATCTCCTATCTTACTTTTCCTCTATGCTTTTAGAATCTCCTATTGTTGTCTCTTGTTCTTTCTTAGTTTATCTCTCTATCTCTTTTTCATTTGTTCCTACCTTTTTTTAGCATTGCTTTATGTAATATATGTACCCAAATATTCTCAAATAATTCGGAATAAACCCATCATTTGTTAAATAACCCACATATTGAATAATTGATAGATATATTGATATGTTTTTATAATTACAATGGTGGGGCTTATATAAGCCAATTCATTCCTTTTCAAACATAAAGACATGTCATTTGACTTTTCCTAATTAATTAAATAAATATTTCTATTTATTAATTATAAATTATTAATATTAACATATATTGATATTGATATTGATATTTAATGTTATTATTTTATATATCTTATATATATGTATATGTATATGTATATGTATATGTATATGTATATGTCTATATGTATATGTATATGTATATATATATGTATATATATATATATATATATATATATATATATATATATATATATTGTCTTCCTCTTGAGGGAAGCTTTGTCCTCAAAGCTTCTTGAAGACAAAGATTACGTCTGATTTCTTGCTAGTAAGGTCATCTCGTGATCTTTTCTGTTAGTATCTATAACACTTAACGAAATAAAATGATATGAGCTATGAATTCCCAAGAAAAAGTGTCGCGTCATTTGTGAAGTAGTGGATCCGAGATCTATGTTTATTGCAATTGTTTGTTGATCGCCTCATTGGATGGAACTTCTCATATTCTACTTAGTTTGTCAATTTTGAGTTCTTTCTTTTCTGAATTCGTAATTCTTTTTTATGTTCATTTTGACCCTATAGTTGGTCCAAAAGATTTTTAGAATTTTGGTGTCGATAAGGAGCTCTTGTTGTTTGTCTTTTTTAGTAGATTGGCTTCAAGTTTTCAACAATGATGAAGACTCTATTTGTATTTGATTCTTTTTCCTGAACGTAGTTTTTTTTAGTCCGATGGATTTGATGTCCTCTTCTGAATTTGATCCAACTTTTTTTCCAACGAAACTTTATCATTCTTAAGATTCCTGATAATTTATTCTTGCACTTTCTTATCATCTTTAATATTCTGAATATGATCCATTAGATATTGTTTATGATTCTTAAGGCGACCATTTTATTCGATATTTTCTAATGGTTTCTTCTTAAGATCTTGATTCTCCTCTTCTAACTTTTGATTGTCTTGTGGTTTATCCTTCGCTTTCTTGATTTTAAGAAGCAATTTATGGTTATGATCTCTTAGACAAGAAATCTCTTCTTCATTGTCCATGGTGACTTTGTCGAATTCTTTTTGTATTTTTGTAATTGATTTTTCACTATCTTTGGTAATAATTTTTTAAATATTTTTAAGATCTTCTGATGTTACTGGATCTAACTTCCATGTAGACTCATGTAATGTTATATTTTTCTTTTTGTATGAAAAATGTTAAAAACTTCTTCTTCGTGTTTAAAATGAATGTTCCTAATGTATCCATCCGAGGTGAACCCAGAATGATGTCAACTTCATTTAGATATATAGTCGCAACATTTAATTGGGATGTGAACTTATACTCATTAATTGTTAGTTGTAAGTCTGTAATTTCATATTACTTATCACCATAAGTCTATCTCTTTTCGTTTACAGTTTATTCTGGGACTAATAATTGATTTTCCAAGTTGTTGCTAATGCAATTTTCCTTGGTGGTTGGAGATATAGCTATGCTAATACTTTTTCCTTGAATTTTTCGCTCAAGTTTTAGTAGATCATTGACTACTTTTGAGTAGGTCTTAGGGAATATTTCTTGAACTTTGCTCTAGGGAAACATTTTTTTTTTATCGAATTTTTTGTCAAATAATAATAATAATAATAATAATAAGGTTATTGTAATATCCCCTGATTAATAAACATTTAATTGTAATATTATATTTGAGACTGTACGTTTTGAAACATTATCTGTGATGATAAGTTCTAGATTGTATGTTTTGATGAGTTTCGCTCACTGTGGTATCTTCCCAAACTATCCCTAGAGGACAGTTGTAACTAGTACATTTTTCCTTTAATAAAAATATTAATGAAAGGTACAAGCCATGTTAAAGAGAAGACTATGTGTGCATGGGTGGGAGACGTATACGAAAAAAGCTCAAGAAAGTACATCAGGCACTGAAAATGCCTTAATGGCATCGAGCAGACCCTGGAGAAAGCAGGGCGCAGCAGTTGACAAGGATTCAATGGTGAAAGCACCGTAGCTGCGGAATGAGATCAGACATATCCTGGTGAATCAGGGAATGCAGTGGTTGACGAGGATTCCTTGGGGAATAGACCGCAGCTACAGAAGTAAGACCTAGGAAACCATACTATAAAAGGGGCATATGCGAGGAGGCAGGATGCTGCTGAGTATGCTGGGAACGAATGAAATCTTTTTGTGTGAGAACTCTGTGAAGTGTTAAGAAAGAGTTGAGAGAAATACTTACTGCGTGAGCACTCTGAGAAGTGGTAGGAAACTAATTTTTGCCTGGAAACTGAACTGAGGTTAGTTGTATTTGCCCTTGGCACACATAGTTGAGCTCAGGGGTGATTGAGGATGGAGCATATGTGTTCCTAATATACGATTGGGTGGAATGTGGCTGTCCCTTTTTCATTGCGGTTCGACTTACCAATAGGTTCCATTACGAGGTGTTGTTTCTAAAAACTATCGAGCTCAAGGTATGTTGTATATGTGTAAACCTAGCGTGTTTCATCATCAATAAAATGACAAATAACAACTTTAGATTTATTGATGGGAATGATGCTTATGAATGGGCATACTCACACACTATTTTACATGATTGTGCCTTACATTTGGTAAGATGATAACTCATATGGTATACTATTGTTTATACAGAGTTACCTATATGTTGCGTGAATCCCTATGATTGTTGAACTCAGGGCATGTCTGTGTGTGTATGAATGTATGTTTCAATGTTGTAGATATGATAAAAGAATCCTTAGGTTGGTTGATGAAAACATTGCTCATGACATGGTGTATGCTCATATGGCTATGATTGCATTTGTTATGTAATCCACTAAGGGTGTGACACACTGCTCTGTTAAGAGTGGCTATGACTGCTTTGGACACAGAGATCACTAAAATTGTAATGCACCTACTCTATTTGATGGACCATAATTTGTATGTTGATATAGTCCCCTTAAGGAAACACACAGTAAAATAGTGTAAAGATTCAAGTAGATTTTACTACTGTTATGCTTTCCTTCATTTTACATTTGCATATGCTTTTTGGTTTCCAATGCATTTTTCTGAAGTTCATGGAGGCTAGAAGCCTGGTTACAAAATCAAAATGCATCTGACTTAATAATTTTCACATCCGGAATCCTCCTGCGAAAGGCGAATCACAAGAGACGGAAAAGAAGTTGAACAAGGCAAAATATTGGTTTTCTACACCCTGGGATACGCCCCACGGAAGGAAGAAGGCAGAAGGAGGAAGCAAAAAAATAACAGGAATAAAAGATTAGATGTGTGTTACCACATCCTGGACTCCGCCTTCGAAAGGCAGAAGGTGGGAGGTGAAAAGAGGGAAAACGGAGAAGAGACAAGGTAAAAATGTGTTTTTCGCACCCTAAAATCCGCTCACAGAAAGCGAAGGGCAAAAAGTTGAAATCAGGAAATTAAAAGATAAAAGTAAGATATTTCAGGTTTTCTGCTACTCGGAGTCCACCCGCAAAATGCAAAAGGCGGAAGGTGGAAAGAGAAAGGTGAACAACCCACCATAAGGCAATTTGGGTTTTTCACTATCCAAAGTCCGCTGTGAAAAGCGGAAGGCGAAAAGCAGAAAATGAACAATTGATTCCGACATATTTTGATTTTATGCTACCCGGAGCCCGCCACAGAGAGCGGAAGGGGGAAGGTGGAGAACAGAAAAAGAAAATCATAAAATATTGAGATTTCTGGGACCCACAAACCACAATGGTGGAATGCAAAAGGTGGAAAGAATAAATCCTAGGAATATTTTAATTGCGGAAAGAACTATTGCAGAAGCAATTAAGTATAGGAATGAATGATTAAAGGAAGATTCATTTCCATGCCTTATACAAAAGAATTTTTTTTATGCATGTTAGCAGGTTATTAGGGTATGTTACATATGGTATTAGAGCTACAGGTTTCAACCCTGTCACCTTTTGGGAACATCTAGTTTCGTTGAATTATGGTAATTTTTTCTCTAATCATAAAAATTTGTGTTGGAACGTTTTGTGTACAAACACGGTTGTTATGTAATAGGGTATAACAATGGATTCACAAAGTGAGAATGCGGATCGATCCGAGGAAGGTGCACTAGCATCGTGCACATCACAGCCGGAGTAAGAACACTCTGAAGCCAGTCAAGTACTAGAAACAATGAAAAACTTGATCGTTGAAATACAAAGCTTCAAGGAAGATAATGAGTAGCTGAAGAAGGCTCGGGAGAAGAAACAGGAGATAAATGAAATATTACTGTAGAGTTTGCAAGAGAAAAAAAATGGGGAAAAGCCACAAATAGAGATTGGAAGAGATCTAGAAATTTCAGAAAGTGTTGAAAGAAAAGATAGTTCCTCCAATGGAACTCAAAAGTCTGAGAATCGAGTTAAGTCGGCCAGAAAAATTAAGATCAATCATCTGAAAGGAGAGTTTAAAAGTATCAATCCAACCAGCTTCTACAGGGAATCCAAGACTAGAGAAGAAGAGGAAGCTTGGCTGCTAGACATTAAGAAGTACTTTCAAATCTACAATTACTCTAGCAACATGAAGGTAAGAATTTCCATCTACAATCTAAAGGGAAGGGCCATCATTGGGTGGCCAGAGCTGAATATTTCCTAGGGAGTAAAAGAGAAGAACCTAGAAGAGTCATAGTTCAAGAAGCTCTTCAAGAAGCAATATCTGTCAAAAAGCTATGATGAAAGAAACACCAAGGAATTCTATGAGTTAAAGATCGGCCAAATGAGTATAGAGTACCTCATTAACAAATTCCTTAATATGTTGCGGTTCATGTCGTGTTCTAAAGAACAAAAGGAGAAAAGCTTCTCCAAGTTATATTTGTGGTATGGTTATCACCAGATCAGGATTAAAGAAGAAGATGTAAGTAAAATGACCTTCAGAACCCGATATGGGCACTATGAGTTTGTAGTAATTCCTTTTGGCTTGACCAATGCCCCTGCTACTTTCATGTTCCTGATGAATAGCATTTTCCACAAGTACCTAGATTGGTTTGTGTTGATATTTCTTGATGACATCCTAATCTACTCAAAGACGGAGGAAGAACGCCAACAACACTTGGAAATTGTGCTATAAACCTTAAGAGAGCATCAGTTGTATGCTAAATTCGAGAAATGTGAATTCTTTAAGAAATAAATTCAGTACCTAGGTCATGTTATCTTAGAGGATGGGATCCCAATAGATCCACAAAATATTAAGGCTATCTCATAATGGTCAGTGCCTAAGGATGTTGAAGACATTCAGTCCTTCATGGGACTCATCGGTTACTACCAGAGATTCATTCAAGGATTTTAGAAGATAGCCTATCCCATTACTTCCTTGAAGAAGAAGGGAGTAAAGTTTGTGCTGTACTTTAAATGTCAAGAAAGCTTTGAAAATCTAAAAAGATTGTTAACCATGGCCCCAATATTGAAGGTGGATGAATCCTATAAAGACTACACAGTCTGTACAGACGCTAGTAAGGAAGGATTTGGGGGAATCTTATCTCAATAATGGCATGTGGTATGTTTTGAATATTTCAAATTGAAAGACCATGAACGAAATTATGTGGTGCATGATCTAGAATCGGCAGTAGTGGTGCATGCCTTAAATATGTGGAACCACTACCTGTTAGGGAAAAGGTTCCTTTTATTGACAAAAAACACCTGTGTAAATAATATGTTCACTTACCTAGGGCTAAATGCCAAACAAGAAAGATGGATGGCCTTCTTAAGTGAATTTGATTTTGAATTGAAACATATCAAGGGTAAGGAGAATAGGGTGGTTGATGCACTCAGTCGATGAACTCATGAAGTATATGAGATCACTATGAGCCAACCAGAAAGTGATTTGTTGAGGAAAATAAAGGCAGGCAGTATCCATGATGTTGAATATGGAAATTTACTGAATAAATTGTTGAAGGACGAAGTAAAATTGAATGGGGCAGAATTCAAAGTAGACCAGAAAGGGTTAATTTGGTTTAAAAGAAAAATATACATGCTTGATGTTGTAGATCTAAAATTGTTTGTTTTAAATGAAATGCACAGACCACCTTATGCACGGAACCCTGGTTACCAAAAGATGATAATAGTACTCAGAAAGCAACTCTTTTGGTCCAATTTAAAGGCATATTTAGTTGATTATTTATCGAAATGTTTGGAATGTCAGCAGGTGAAGGCTGAACATCAACATCCAGCAGGTTTGTTACAACCTTTGTCGATTCTTGAATGGAAATGGGAAGTAATATCTTTGGATTTCATCATAGGTTTTCCCTTAACTCTTAAACAACATGATTCAATTATGGTTGTGGTAGAAAAGTTAAGTGAGTCTACACATTTTGTCCCTGTGAAGTACATTTACAATGCTGTCAATGTTTCTAATATATTCATGAAAAAAATATTTCGACTGCATGGTGTCCCAAAGATGGTAATTTCTGAACAGGATGTCAAGTTTACATCAAACTTTGGAAATCATTGTTTGCAGGTTTGGAAACCAACATAAATTTCAGCACTAGCTATCACCCTGAAACAGATGGACAAACAGAAAGAACAAACCAAGTTATTGAAGACATGATGAGGATGTATGTCATGGAGAGGCCCACTAGGTAGGAAGACTATTTGCATCTAGTAGAGTTTGCATATAATAATGGTTATCAAGCTTCAGCCAATAAGATCCCATTCAAAATCCTATATGAGATGAAGTGTACTACCCCTATTAGCTGGGATGGCCATGTGGATCGTTTGATGGTTGGACCTGAGATGTTGCAAGACATGGAACAAATTGTCCGAGAAGTAAAAAAGAACTTGAAGGTGGTGTAGGATCACCAAAAGAGTTATGTTGACTTGAAGAGACAACATAAGCAGTTTTCTATTGAAGATCATGTTTACCTCCGAGTCAAGCCCAAAAAGATCTCTTTGATATTAGGAAGCTATACCAAATTTGCACCATGATTCTTTGGACCCTTTCAGATCTTGGAAAGGATTGGACCTGTGGCATATAAACTTTCTCTCCCAGCACACTTGAGAATTCATACTTTTTTTTATATTTCATTATTGAAGAAATATATATATGATTCCACTCACATCATTAACTGGAATGTGGTGTAGGTGGAACCAGAAGGAGGATTTCAAATGGAACCTCTAAGTAGTCTGGACAAAAAAGAAAAAACACTTCAGAACTAGGTCATCACTCAGGTTAAGGTGCAATGGAATCACTTTATCCCAGAGGAGGCGACTTGGGAACTAGAAGAAGCTATGCAAAAGCAGTACCCAGGTTTATTTCCAGAAGTTGTGGAGGAATACAAAGAACACTAAGGACAATGTTGCATTAAGGGGGTGTGGATGTAATATTATATTCAAGACTCTACGTTTTGAAACATTATATGTGACGATAAGTTCTAGATTGTATGTTTTGATGAGTTTGGATGATTGTGGTGTCAACCCAAATGGTCCCTGGAGGACAGTTGCAACAACTACATTTTTCTTTTAATGAAAATATGAATGAAAGGGACAAGCCACACTAAAGAGAATACTATGCATGCAAGGGTGCTAGACATATAGGATTAAACCTCTAGAAAGTACATCAAGAGTCGAAAACACCTTAATGGCACTAGACAGACCCTGGAGAAAGCATGGCACAGTGGTTGACAAGGATTCAATGGTGAATGGACTGTAGCTATGGAATGAGATTGGACGGACCATGGAGAATCAGGGGATGCAGTGGTTGACGAGGATTCCTTAGGGAATGGACCACAGCTGCAAAAGTAAGACCTAGGAAACCATACTGTAAAAGGGGCATATGTGAGGAGGCAAGATGATATTGAGTATGTTGGGAACGAATGAACTCTTTCTTTGTGAGCACTCTATGAAGTGTTACGAAAGAGTTGAGATAAATACTTGCTGCGTGAGCACTCTGAGAAGTGTTAGGAAAGTTATTTCTTCCTAGAAACTGAACAAGGTTAGCTGTCTCCATCCTTGCATGCATAGTTGAGCTCTGGGTGATTGAGGACAAAACATATTTGTGCCTAATCTATGGTTGGGTGGAACGTGGTTGTCCCTTTTTCATTGTGTCTCGACTTACCAACATGTTCCATTACAGGATTTTTTTTCTGAAAACTATCGAGATCAAGGTATGTTGTATATGTGTAAACCTATGTTTCATTATCAATAAAATTACAAATAACAACTTTATATTTATTGATGGGAATGATGCTAATGAACAGGTGTACTCACACATTGTTTTGCATGATTGTGTGTTGCATTTGGTAAGATGATAACTCAGATGGTGTACTATTGTTTATACAGAGTTACCTGTATGTTCCGTGAATCCCCATTATTGATGAACCTAGGGCATGTCTGTATGTGTATGAATGTATGTTTCAATGTTGTAGAGATGATAAAGGAAGCCTTAGGTTGGTTGATGAAAGCATTCCTCATGACCTAGTGTATGCTCATATGGCTATGATTATGTTTTTTATGTAATGCACTAAGGTTGTGACACCCTGCTCTATTAAGAGTGACTACGACTGCTTTGGACACATAGATCACTAAAAATGTAATGCACCTACTCTGTTTGATGCACCATAATTTGTATGTTGATATAGTCCCCTTAAGGAAACACACAGTAAAATAGTATAAAGATTCAAGTAGAGTTTACTACTATTATACTTTCCTACATTTTAAATTTGCAGGTGATTTTTGGTTTCCAATGCATTTTTCTTAAGGTCATGGAAGCTAGAATCCTGGTTACAGAGTCAGAATGCATCTGACTTAAGCATTTCTGCGCCTAGGAATCCTCCTGTGAAAGATGGAAGGGGGGAGACAGAAAGAGAAGTTGAACAAGGAAAAATGTTGGTTTCCCATACCCTGAGATCCACCCGCGGAAGCGGAAAAAGAATAGGATTAACAGAGCAAATGCTTGTTCCTGCATCTCGGACTCCACTTGCGGAAGAGGGAAGGAGGGAGGTGGAAAGAGGAAAAATTGAAAAGAGACAAGGTAAAAATGTTTTTTTTCGCACCCCAGAATCCGCCCGCGGAATGCGTAGGGCAGAAAATGAAAATCGAGAAATTAAAAGATAAAGGTAAGATATTTTGGGTTTTTCGCTACCTGTATTCTTCCCGCGGAATGTGGAAGGTGGAAGGTGGAAAGTAGAAGGTGAACAATCGAACAGAAGGAAATTTTGGTTTTTTGCTATGCGGAATCCATTGTGGAAAGTAGAGAAGGAAAATTTGCCTCTAACGTATTTTGAGATTACTCTAGCAAAAGGCGGAAGGCGGAAAACAAGAAAAGGAAATCATAAAATATTGAAGTTTTCGCGACCCACAAATTGCAATGGCAGAATGCTGAAGGCAGAAAGAATAAATCCTAGGAATATTTTAATTGTGGAAAGAATTGTTGCAGGAACACTTAAGCATAGGAATGAATGATTAAAGGAAGATTCATGGCCATGCCTTATACAAAAGAATTTTTTTGTATGCGTGTTAGCAAGATATTTGGGTATGTTACAGTTATTATTAATAATATTTATCCTCATTGGATTCTATTTTTATCTTATTTTCCCCTTAGGACTTCTTGTATATTGAATGTAGATTGGGTGGTGGGGAGGAATGATCATTACCCTTCCCTCTCAGGTTCAAATCTTGTTTTATACACTTCACTTTTATGAAAAATACCTTTTTTATCTCACTTAATGTAAAAATTTCTAATATAAAAGTTTCCAATATAAAAGAGTAATTAGTTTCCCACTTTTAACTAAATAGCACATTCATTAATAAAGTAGTAAGTTAGTGGTTTTTGTACTTCATCTTCTTCTTTCCATTTTTTTAACTTTGTTTCTTTCTGATTTTTTCTTTTTGTTTTCTTTTTTTTTTAACTTCTTTTTTCCCTCTTGGTCAAAGACCACAATTTTAGAGAAGTCCTAGGATAATGGTTAAAAACCAAGATATGGCCAAAGGCCTGGATCACGAACTTAATTATGATACCACTGTAATATCTGTATCCATCTATATTCAAATAATTCAAAATAAACCCATCATTTCTGAAATAACCCACATATTGAATAATTGATAAATATATTGATGATGTTTTTACAATTAAAATGGTAGGGCTTGTATAAGCCAATTCAAGCTTTTTAAAACAGAAAGGCGTGTCACTTGACTTTTCCTAATTAATTAATTAACTATTTCTATTTATTAATTATAAATTATTATACTAATATATATTAATATTGATATATATTTAATTAATTATTTTATATCTTATTATGTTATATATATTTTTTATATAACATTACCTTCCTCTTAAGGGAAGCTTTGTCCTCAAAGATTCTTGAAGACAAGGATTACGTTTGATTTCTTGCTTGTAAGGTCATCTCGTGATCTTTTGTGTTAGTATCTATGACGCTTGACAAAACGAAATGATATGAGCTATGAATTCACAAGAAAAAATGCTGCATCATTTGTGAAGTAGTCCATACGAGATCTATCTTTATTGCAATTGTTTGTTGATCACCTCGTTGGATGAAAATTTTCGTATTTTGCTTAGTTTGTTGATTTGAGTTCTTTCTTTTCTGAATTCATAATTATTTTGTTTATGTTCGATTTGACCATGTAGTTGGTCAAAATGATTTTATAATTTCGGTGTTGACAAGGATTTCTTGTTGTTTGTTTTTTTGCTAGACTGGCTTCATTTTTAACAATGATGAAGACCATATTTGTATTTGCTTCATTTTCCTGAACTTGGCTTTTTGAGTCCGAGGGATTTGATGTCCTCTTCTGAATTTGCTCCAACTTTTTTTCAATGAAACTTTATCATTCTTAAGATTCTTGATCATTTCTTCTTGCACTTTCTTATCATCTTTAGTATTTTGAATGTGATCCATTAGATCTTGTTTATGATTCTTAAGGCGACCATTTTCTTCGATATTTTCTAATAGTTTCTTCTAAAGATCTTAATTCTCCTCTTCTAAGTTTTGATTGTATTGTGCTTTATCTTTCACTTTCTTGATTTAAGAAGCAATTTATGGTTATGATCTCTTAGATGAGAGATCTCTTCTTCCTTGTCCATGGCGACTTTGTCGAATTCTTTCTGCATTTTTGTTATTGACTTCTAACTATCTCTGGTGATAATTTTTGAAATATTTTTAAGATCTTTTAATGTTACTGGATCAGACTTCCATGTAGAATCATGTAATGTTATATTTTTCTTTTTGTATGAAAATGTTAAAAACTTCTTCTTCGTGTTTAAAATGAATGTCCCTAGTGTTTCCATCCAGGGTCTACCCATAATGATGTCAGCTTCATTTCAATATATAGTCGCAACATTTAATTGGGATTTGAACTTATATTAATCAATTGTTAGTTGTAAGTCTATAATTTCATATTGCTTATCACCATAAGTATATCTCGTTTCGATTGCACTTTATTCTGGTACTAACAATTGATTCTCCAAGCTGTTGATAATGCAATTTTCCCTGATGATTGGACATACAGCTATATGCTAATACTTTTTCCTTGAATAGTTCTTTCAAGTTTTAGTATACCATTGACTATTTTTGAGTAGGTCTTAGGGAATTTTTCTTGAACTTCACTCCAGGGAAACATTTTATTTTTATCCAAATTTCAGTTAAATAATAATAATATTAAGGTTATTATTAATAATATTAAACTTCTTTGGATTCTCTTTTTATCTTATTTTCCCCTTAATAGTTCTTGTATATTGAATGTAGAGTGGTTGGTGGGGAGGAATGATTGTTTCCCTTACCTCTCGGGTTCAAGTCTTGTTTTATACCCTTCACTTTTATGTAAAATCCCTTTTTATCTTACTTAATGTAAAAAGTTTTAATATAAAGAATTCCAATATAAAAGAGTAATTAGTTTCCCACTTTTAACTAAATAGCACATTCATTAATAAAGTAGTAAGTTAAACCATGTGTTGGTCCCAGGGAAAGGTAAGTAGAATTCACTTAGAATTCTACTTAAGTATGAAAAGAGCTAAGGAAAAAGAAGAGATAGGAGTTGCAATAGAGGCAGCGATGGAAGGAAGGAAGGAAGAGCAGATGAAGGAAAAGAAAGAAAATAAGGTGCAAAAAAACAGATAAAGAAGAAGGAATTAAGGAAAGAATCATTTCAAGAGGAAACTGCGATAACACGATAGAAGAGGAAAATGCAACAGCGCAATAGAAGAAGAAACCACGACAGAAGAAGTCGTCGCGATAGAAGAAGAAACTGCAACAAAAGAAGAAGCCACGATGGAAGGAAAGGACATGACAGAGAAAGAAGACAATAGAGTGGAGCCATGTCAGAAGGTGTGCAGTGGTGCAACGGCTAGAAGGCAATAGATCAAAAGATTGTGGGTACGAGGTCAGCTAATGTCACATCCCCACTTCTCTACCAAAGAGAACGTGACTTCATGGCTATCAAATCTGGGCAATCTAGCCTCGTGAACATAAACATAAAAATGAATTGGAATAAAAACATATACATATGCATAAGACATGTAAATAGAATGGAAGAAAATACATTTCGTTCAACACATCCAAGCATTCATCATGTTCATATTAATTCATAAACAAATTCATTGCAGAGATTAAATACACAAGAATACTTATCTTGAGAAGAAGCTTTCCCCGCAACTAGCTATGTCATTGCAACGTTCCACCCAACCATAGGCCAGTGTTCTCATCAATCTATCAAAATCACTTCCACCCCTGAGTTGGGCATGATTTCCACCAAGAGATAAGAAGTAACAGGCTTACACATAGCAAGACCATACACCCACAATCAAGCCCACACACAATTGGGTTTTCCAGACTATCCAACCAAGCCCATGAACAACTGGGTTTCACAGGCTATTAGGGAAACAAGTTAATGACATCGAGGCTCCTTGGCTTACTCATCCAAGAAAAACTTTTCATCAATCACATAACCAACCAATTAACAGATGGTTCCTTGGACTTACCCATCCAATCCAACCAGCTAATCAAGCACAGGAATCCATCTAACAGATGGGTTTCTTGGACTTACTCTACCAAGCCATCACAAGGATGCACACAACAAAAAAATGCACATGTTGGTATGAAGGAAACACTTTTCAACCAAAAACGATTTGGTGAATGGAAAAATAAACCCATGGGTGAGCAACCCGAATTTAGCAATGATTCAATGGATCCACATAGGTAAAAACGACCCTTGGAAAATCCCCATCTCATGGATGTGAACTCAAAGACATTTATGGGCTTCACATGGCCAAAACAACCTCAGCAAACACCCAAAAATCATGGGTCTCTTCTTCCATTCATTGTGCAACGAAAACAATGGGTTTCCCCAGCTAGGTAATGAGGAACACACAGCAAAAACATCCAGGAGAGAGCTTGGCCCCTGAGCATTACCAAAACAATTTCCTAGCCATGGGGAAAATAAAGAAAAATCATGCAAAACGTGAGGGAAAACACACAGGTAGACAAAAACATGAATGAGAGAGGTCTCCAAGCTTCCCTTGCTATGAGGAATGGAGGACATGAATGCATAATGGGTGAGTGAGTAATTTTTGGGTTCTTACTTGCCCATTAAGCCAAAACACGTTTTTCTAAAATTGGTGCTCTTCCCAATTCGAAATTGACCCCCATGCCTTGCTCACTTCCATGTAATAACTTCCTTCACCAACTTTATATGATTGGGCATAAAAGACAAAAAAGGGTAGTTTACACCTTTATCGGTTTTCCCCTTGGCATTTGGATTTTCCCATTGGCTCAAGGGTTTGAATAATTCCCCCTCCCTATTGTTTGTGAAATCATGCCCCCATCTCTTTCACGTTGCGGCGCATAGCTAGTTGTGGTATTTTTATTAATTTTCATTTTACATGATGTCTCAAAATGTATTGTGCCTGGCTAACACATAAACCTTTGGCATCGATTTTTAATCACCAAACATAAAACACTAAATCCATGGTGGGGAATTTGCCTTTAGCTCCACACCACAATTAAATACAACATTTACATCATATGCAATTCAATACCACCGGTTCAAAACCGAGTTGTTATAGCTAGAGTCAGTGGGAGCCATTCATATGAACGTACCTTTGTAATTCATGTTGTTAGTGCCTACTGTCATGTGTCACTAGAATAGGAAAGCATCTTGTTGGCTAAATGTAGAAAATCGGTAGAGAAAGCGACATGTAAAGAGTCTATAAAAGGCGGAACCCAAGCTATATGTGGGTGAGCTCCTGGTCATTGCTACTTCTGGTCATTATTTTTGTAAGTGGTGTATCTGCAATTTTTGTTAAGTGCAGAGAGTCGAATAATCTATAGCTGAGTGCGTAGAAGTGTAGAAGAAACTGAGTTGATCCAAGTTGAGTTCAGATCATCAGTAGAGTCGCAAGAGAAGCTAAGTCGAACTAGGTTGTGTGTGGATTAGTAGTAGAGTAAAGAAGAGGAAGAATAGAGACAAAAGACAAGAGGGAATGAGAGGGGAGGAAAGTCCATATCAATAGCAAGGAACATCTAGAATAGAGACTACAGCTTAGCGTACAGACCAAAGGTACCATATATTTCTCATGCTAGATGAAAAGCACCTTTGTCGTTTTTTTCTCAGATGGGTTTCCACATTATATTATGTGTATATTTGTGAATGTTTAATGTGTTTGAGTCACATGTATATATGTTTTTCTGAATAAATACTTGTATATTTTCTTTTTAATGAATATGTACATATTAGTCACACTGTTATAAGTTGAATACAATTATCTTTCACTAGAGTTGTTGTTATCTTAGTGGAAAGGGAGGAGTTTTGTCACAATCTAATTGTTCATAATAAGAATGAGCAATCCACCCATAGGCTTCAGTCGAGCACCTTACTAACTGAACAAGGGAATGAAATCCCCCACCCAACTGCGAAAACCTAGTTCTGGCAGTTACCCATAGAAAGATATCTCTAGTGAGACTGCATCTGCGTCACATGTGTTGTCGACTCGGCTTTTCTATGTCGGGTCGGTATCTAGGGATTTGTTGTGTGCATGAGAAAGGGGACTAAACCTAGGTCGAAGAAACACCAAAGCTATAAAGATAAAAATGGTTATGTTCCCAAGACCGAATCATTTTGGTGAGGGACATGTTGTGGAATCCGACAAAGCCTGAAATCCAATATTGGGTGGATTTCAAAGCATTAGATTTTTCACTAGAAGAGAGTAAAGAATCTCAATGGATCCCAACAGAGTGGTTTGGTCGATACCTCTACATTGATATTCACTATATTTTCTTTTCTGAATTTCCCATTGTGTTGCATGAGTGGCTGTCTAGGTTGGCAACCCAGCAAAGAAATTTCCAAAGAGGAGAATCGATGGAGTGGAATCCTCGGTTGATTCAGTGATTGAAAAGTGAGAGAAACAATGTGTCGAGGGCTGTTGATTTTTGGGTAGATAGTATTTTGCAAGGATACATTACTGAATTTGTTGTCGGCATAATAACCTCAAATAGTGAGGCGTAGCGAAAATAATTTAAAGAACCCCGTGAAAGATATTTCTCATCTTTAAAGATGTGGATAAAAAATGCTTGTATGTGAAAAAGGAATCCTACAAATGTGCCAGTTGGAAGTTGTGCACAGAACGGTGGGTATGTCACAGCATAACTGTGTGAAAAATGACATAAACTCAGTCGAGATGTTCCCTGTAGATAGTAGAAATCAAATAGAGGATGGTTGTTTAAGAAGTGGAAGAATATTTCGATCGGGAAATCAAAGAACGACTATGACCAGAAGAGGGAGTTGCATCACGACCAGAGAAGAAGACTACGAGCTTGTGTCGTATTTGGATGAAGAGTCTTGCAACGAAGAAGAAGAATATCAACCGATATATGAAGGAGAAGAAGAATCAGAAGAATCAACTGAAGCTCTAGATCTAGAATGTGGGTACGACACACCTACAACACCACGCACATCGCCAAAGGTAAGATATAGAGACTTATATCCAAGCGCATTTGTAAATACAAGTAATACAAACGTTGTGAATAACGTACAAGGGAGTTGGGCTAGTCAAAATTATTTTCCAAACGTACCACCAGTTAATACAATGGTTGGGACCGACATTAAGTTTCCCATATTCAGTAAAAAATGTTGCATCGTTTGTGAAGTATTCCATCCGAGATCTATCTTTATTGCAGTATTTTGGTGATCACCTCATTGGATGGAACTTCTCGTATTCTTCTTCATTTGAAGATTTTGAGTTATTTCTTTTTTTAATTCATAATTCTTCTATTTATGTTCATTTTGACCCTATCGTTGGTCAAATTGATTTTTATAATTTGGGTGTTGATAAGGAATTCTTGTTGTTTGTTTTTTTACTAGATTGGCTTATTTTTTAACAATGATGAAGATTGGATTTGTATTTTCTTCTTTTTCCTGAACTTGGATTTTTGAGTCTAAGGGATTTGATGTCCTATTCTGAATTTGCTCCAACTTGTTTTCCAATGAAACTTTATCATTCTTAAGATTCCTAATCATTTCTTCTTCCACTTCCTTATCATCTTTAATATTCTAAATATGATCCATTAGATATTGTTTATGATTCTTAAAGAGACCATTTTCTTCGATATTTTATAATAGTTTCTTCTTAAGATATTGATTCTCCTCTTCTAACTTTCGATTGTCTTGTGCTTTATCCTTTTCTTTCTTGATTTTAAGAAGCAATTTATGGTTATGATCTCTTATACACGAGATCTCTTCTTCATTGTGCATGGCGACTTCGTCGAATTCTTTCTACATTTTGGTTATTGACTTCTAACTATCTTCAGTGATAATTTTTAAATATTTTTAAGATCTTCTAATGTTATTGAATCTGACTTCCATGTAGAATCCAGTAATGTTATATTTTTGTTTTGTATGAAAATGTTAATAACTTCTTCTTCATGTTTAAAATGAATGTCCCTGGTGTTTCCATCCAGGGTGAACTTAGAAAGATGGAAACTTCATTTAGATATATAGTCATAGTATTTAATTGGGATGTGAACTTATACTCATGAATTGTTAGTTTTAAGTCCATAATTTCATATTGCTTATCACCATAAGTAAATATGTTTTCGACTACACTTGATTTTGGGAATAATAATTGATTTTCCAAGCCGATGCTAATTTAATTCTCTCTAATGGTTGGACATATAGATATCGTTGGAGGAAATTTGAGGTATAAAATGGGCCTCCTAAGGAAAATAATAAAATAATATTTATTAATTTTGGAGGAATTAAAAAAAACTACTTCTTTGTTTGTATTTTCAACATATCTTATTGTGTTCTTACTCAAATTTCAAGCGGGAGGGCTTGTTGGCCGCGGTATTAAATTCTGCATCCAATGAGTACCCATATTGCATACTTTTGATGAACCCTGCTACCCCAATAATTCCAAATCACAAGAATTTATTTTTGGCTCGTTTTCTTATAAGGCCCATTTTAGGCCCAAAATTTCCTCTAATGGCTAATACTCTTTCCTTGAATGGTTCCCTCAACTTTTAGTATATCATTGACTAATTTTGAATATGTCTCATGGAATCTTTCTTGAACTTCGCTCTGGGGCAACATTTTATTTTTATCAAAAAATTTCGTCAAATAATAATAATAATAATAATAAGGTTGTTTTTAAAAGCGGGGATACAAATAACCCCTCAAATTATCGAACTATTATGATTAGCCCCCTCTTAGCCAAGTTATATGGTATTATTTTGGAAAAGAAGATCAGCATTTGGCTTGAAAGTGAAGGTAACCGGGCTAAAGGTCAAGCAGGTTTTAGAAGGCATCACTCAACAACGGACCACCTTATTACGCTTAGGATCCTTATGGAGGAATGCCGCAATGACAAATCCGATCTCTTTTGCTGCTTTGTGGACTTTAGAAAGGCTTTCGATATGGTGCCTAGAAATAACCTTTGGAATAGGTTAGAAGAGCTTAAGGTTCCTTTCGAGCTAAGAGCTGCTGCGATAAGGCTCTACGAGAATGTAATTTCCAAGTTTAAAAGCAATGAGGGGTGGTCGAAAGATATTAAGTGTTATATCGGAGTTAAACAAGGTTTCTCCCTTTCCCCTACCCTTTTCGGCATTTACATTGATAAGTTATAGGGTTGTTTAGAAGAAGCAGGCTGTGCTGGTACGATCTTAGCTGGAATAGTCATCATCCTTCTTCTTTATGCTGACGATATTGTCCTTTTGGCAAGGTGTTCTTCTGATCTTGATAAACAACTTCGTCTTCTTAAATATTTCTGCTCTACAATGGGTATGATTGTTAACACTGACAAAACAAAAGTTATGATTATCAAATCCAAGAAGGACACATACGCTAATTTTGTGTATGACAATAGCAACTTGGAGGAAGTGTCTTCTTACAAGTACCTAGGAATTGATATTCATCACAAGCTTAACTGGAACTATAGCATTGAGAAAAGGATTAACACAGGGTGGAAAGCTTACTTTGGTCTTGAAAATAACTGTAAAGCTGCAAACCTCACGATGTGGGATAAAAAGAAGCTCCTCTTTGAAACTCTTGTCATTCCGGTTATCTTGTATGGGTGTGAGGTTTGGGGTTGTAGCATCTCTAGAGAATCTTGGAGAAAGATCGAGCAAATCCAAAAGCGTTTTATAACTTACAACCTCAAAATAAAAAACAATACACCCTATCCTATTCTCCTTATA
>LPNX010390915.1:37699-55267 GCA_001517045.1 Pseudotsuga menziesii
CATCAATAATATGTATCTTCTTTGGATTTTGTTTTTATATTATTTTCCCCTAAGACTTCTTGTATATTGAATGGTAGGGAGGAATGATTGTTACCCTTCCCTCTTGGGTTCAAATCTTGTTTAATACCCTTCACTTTTATGTAAGATTTCCTTTTGTCTCAATTAATGTAAAAAGTTCTAAAATAAAAATTTCAATATAAAAGAGTAATGGGTTTCCCACTTTTAACTAAATAGCACATTTATTAATAAATTAGTAAGTTAAACCATGTGTGATTTCTTTTCTTCTTCTTTTTTCCCATTTTTTTACTTTTTTTCTTTCTTCTTTTTTCTTTTTCTTTTTCTTTTTTCCTTTTTTTACTTCTTCCTTTTTCCCTCTTGGTCAAAGACCATAATTTTAGAGAAGTCCTAGGATAATGGTTAAAGACCACAATATGACCACAGGCCTGGATCACAAACTTAGCTCTCATACCACTATAATATTTGTATCGAGATATTCTTGGATAATTCGGAATAAACCCATCATTTCTGAAATAACCCACATATTGAATAATTGATAAATATATTTATGATGTTTTTACAATTACAATGGTAGAAGTTATATAAGACAATTCATTCCTTTTCAAAAATAAAGGCACGTCTCTTGACTTTTCCTAATTAATTATTTCTATTTATGAATTTTTAATTATTAATATTTATATATATTAATATTGATATTGATATTAAATTTTATTATTTTATATATCTTATTATGTTATATATATTTTTTATATAACACTTCCTTATTCATAGTTAATGTGGTCTCTAGTTCCAGTGTAGAGATCAATGAAGGATCAATTTTAGCTCCCTCCTTTTCCACATTTTTTTGGATCTTGAAGAGATTGGTTATATGTTGCTTGTGGATGGCCCAGATTGACATCATTTAACATATAGTATTCCCTTGGTATTTTTATCCATGCATCTTTTGAAAAAAATCTTAAAGGAGTCATTCCCCACTTCATTGTTTCAAATCTAAGTTTTATTTGGAGAAGTCTCAACTTCTTGAGCTCTTAAGAATTTGTTTGCAAAATTTCCATATTTGTGACTAATATTGTACAGATTGAATCAAATCCACTCATATTATAGAGCCTCTAAATGTTTGTATCCTATAATATTGATATCTATTTCCACTAAAAGTTCCTACTACGGGACAATGTCCACACAAAACCTAGAATAAGCATAAATACGTCATTTTCTCTCATCTTTGTCACTAAAATGACCAAGCTAGTCCCCAATAAATTTAAGAGTAGCATCATCCATGTTGAAAATGGGAAGGTGAAAAAACCAAGCCCACATGTGTGTTGTAGTGATCTCCATTTTTGGTTAAAATCGAGAGTCTAATGATAGATGAATAAACCCTTGGATCCCATGAAAAAGGACCGTACCTAGACATTAGGCTCCTCTCCTCCTTATTATCAAATAAAAACAAAAATAAACCTCTTGCACAAGAAAACCTATAAACTTTACCAACATTCGATGTCCAATGCGGATTAACCCATTCCTAAACTACTCAAGGGTTGGGCCACATGCCTATGAACTTTCCAACTAAATATATATTTTGCAAGATTAGGAATTTTTTCCTTAGCTTTTTGGGAATAATATCCAATTTAGGAAAATATTCTACCTTCTTATAAAATCTACTATAAAAAGGTTCACATTAGTTATCTTAGTCAATTTAATCATGGAGAATAAAAACATCCTCCTCTAAGTCAGACTCCATACTACTGTATATTCTATGTCACTTTTAAAGCAGTCAGAGATCCCAATGATGGTAATCTCATCAACGGGTGTAGGCAAGCTGATGAGGGTCTCTTTTGACACATTAGATGCAACAGAAAAATGAAAAAAATAACATCCCTCAACTTACATGGATAATTTGAGACATAAGCACAATGAATCTTTCAACAAGTAAAAAAGATAAAATGTATAAAATTGAATTTCATTTATGAATATATAATTTTCTTCTATTGAAAATGTTCTTAACAATCTAAAGTTTGCTCTTTTTAAACAAACACTTTTAATTTTTGGGATAAATTATAAAGTATATGTTTTTTTTGGTGCATCCTTTCAGGGCCTAAATGATGGAAACAACTTATGAAAATTGGTAGGCATATAGAGAACAACCAATACTAGGGCACCACTATTTTTCCAAAAAAAATAATAATTTATAAATTTGTTTTCAACTATCTAAGTGATCGAACCTAGAAAACAATACAAAGTGTGGGTGCAACCTTTGAAGGTCTAAATGCAATTATTTTGTAACGGTTTTTTTAAAGCATGGAGAGGTTGGTGCCCTTTAGTGCACTATACAAGTTTTTTTCAAAATGGTTGAAAAACGAAAGAGTTATGATTGAAACACTAAGAGTGTATTTTTTGAGTTAAGGTGTCAAGACACAAGAAATATAAGAAAAATAAGAAAAATATATATGTTATGTTTAAAAATTACATATCTGGAATCTATAGAAAAAATTATATATGTTTCTAAAATTTCATAAAAAAATTGATGGTGTATAGCATATTGTAACCAGCGGCTAAACACGTGCATATTGAAAAATTGGATGGAATTCTCAATTAGTCATGGTTTATCATACTCCAAGGCACAAGCATGCTAAATTCGAAGAAAATTCTGAAGTAGACACAAAGGAATAGTGTTAGGATTATTAATCCTCCCTTGACCATACTGTCTATTAGATTATATTTTCCTAACTTAGGAACCTTAATTCATTATCTGGGTCCACTAGTACCATTGGGTCCACTTGGCCTAATGGGGCCACATAGATCAGTTATTAGAGGGAGGGGAACACTGCTATAGGTTAACTTCCACTTACTGATGTGCATGCATCCGTTTGGGGGCCTCCTAGACCAATCCCTACATTTTAGGAGCAGCTGGGAGTCGCGACACCTACCTCCATTAGTTAGGTGGAGTTGGAACTAGTTAGTCTTATTTATCCCCCAGTTACATTCAGTTACTTCACAATCAGTTATCTAGTGCTAGCAATGCATGGATAATGCATGGCTACATGGGGAGGAGCACTTTTCCTACCTACCACCCTCAATTTAACTGAGTTAACTAGTTGTAACTAATTGATTGAGTTGTTGGAAATTAGGGAGTTGATCTTTGGACTCGTACTTTGTCAGTTACTTCACAATCAGTTAGCTAGTGCTAGTAATGCATGACTAATGCATGGATGCATGGGGAGGAGAATTTTTCCTACCTACCACACTCAGTTGCACTGAGTTAACTAGCTTACACTGATTGATTGAGTTATTGGACATCAGGGATTTGATCTTTTGGACTCCAATATTGATTGAGAAACAATGACTTAGAGATGCAGTTAGATACAGTCATATCCACTTGGTAGATTTGAATTGCTACCTAATGCATTTGAATTCTTCCTATTTGCAACCTATTGTACATTGGATTTATTATGATGAATATACTATAAATTCATGAGCAATACTTGTTTGTTTCATGTGTGGTTTGTTTTGCTTAGTTTGTATGTTCAATCTCCATTCAATTTATGCCACATTATCAGAACTCTCTACTTGAAGATGTAAATGGAGTTCAAATTCTAATATGGTATCAGAGCCTTCTCAGGCAGGGTTTCATCCTTGTTTCTCCCCGGTGAGGAAAATCGTGATTCTAATAGTTCATATGTTTTAGTATTTTTGCAATAAAATTGACATGTGCTACATAGCTTGTGTGAAGCTTTGCAAGTCTTCCATCCAGAGAAATTATGAGTTCACCTACTCCTGAACCACGGATCCTCACAACTTCCAATTATCTTGATTGGAAGGTTGATATGCAGTTGTCCTTGTGCAAGCATGGCTACCTCAGGATCATACATGGATGAGAGGCTGAACCTCATCAACCGATTGAGAAGAACAAGTTTTTGAACCGTTGTGATGAAGTATTCAGGTACTTATGTACTTGTATATCCAGATATCTCCTATTCCACCTGGAAGGCTTGAGGACTCCTAGAGAATCCTAGGAGAAGCTTGATATATTTTTTAACAAACAAGATGAGCTTCGGGGATACATTCTATAGAATGAGTTGGTATCTTTACATCCCAATAGTTTAAACACTATTGAACAATTCTTTACTAAATTCAAGTCTCTAGTGCTCCAATGCAGACAGTGCAGAATAGAGTGGAAGGATGAGCAGAATGTCCTTTCCATACTCAACAAACTAGGCCCTGAGTATTCTATGTTTTTTTCCATATTTCATTCTAGGCAGGAAAGATTTCCTTATTGGAAAAATCCTTCATTAGATTCTTTTTTCGAGTCCTTAATCAAGGAGCAAGACATGTTGATCCGAATGGGAGTCGTCAAGACCTCCGAAGATCGAGATTTCCTAATTACTAACTCTTCCAAACCACAAGAAAAGGGGAAATAAGAGAAGACGGAGCCAAAAGCAGCTGAATCAAATTAGCAAACTTCTGAAAGGGCCTCCAGCTCTAAGAGGAAAAAGAAAAAGTGTCCCAGAAGACTCCTACATGAAGAAGACCCTCGACCAGATGAAATCTCTATGTGTTTAGAACAATATTTCCCTTCCACGAAGAGTAGTGATGTCATATGATGAATATTAGACTGAAGAATATGACATATGCTTGCATGCAAGCCTCTCTCCATCGAAGGCTTTTGCAATAGATTCTAGAGCATCCAACCACATGGTTGTTTCCATGGAATCCTTCATCACTTTCCCTCTATCAGGAGGACCTAGAAGTAAAATGGGAGATGACTCTAAAATCCCAGATGTTGAGAGAGGTTCAGATAAAATCTAGCATGATGATTTCATCCCCTCTCCTACAAAAAGCAAATTGTTGAATATGAAGAAGAAGCATATTTTTCCCTACAGTCAATTCGAATGGAAGAAAGTCTCCTTGAAGTGACTCCTTCTCCTGCTGCTCTAGAAGTGTATGAGATCCCTGATATCTCACCTCCTCACATGGCTGATCTAGATGAAGACATTCAAGTCTCTGTTTGTGAATAAAAACACTCTTCCTATTCTTTGCCAAAATTCTCCAATAATTCTTTAAATTTTGTGCATAGTTTATCGGTAATGGTTTCAGAAATGGTAGAGGAATTTGATTTCTCTATATATAATAATGTTTTTGGTGTGCATATCAGTAATACCAGTGATATTCTGGAAATAATATCAGATTATAAGAGTGATCCATTCACTCTCATTAATCTAGAACTTCCAATAAATTCCTACATGATTGCATGCACCAAAAATCAGAATTTTGAAGGAGAAGATTGTGCATCTACCGTCTCGACGGAGAAAATTCTTGGATATGATATGAATCTTTTTGGATAATATTTATTTTCTGATCTAATAATATGTGATTCAGGTTTCAAGATTCAAGAGCTTTCAGTATTGCTTATAACTAGTTTCACCAATTTTGGTGTGACAAATCAAGCACCGCAAGTCTCTTTCAATTTTGTTGTTGAGGATTCGATGTTAGTTCTTTCTTATGAATTTTCTAATATTAAAATTTTTGAAAATATTTTTGAAGCTATATCATGTTATGGAGCTCAAGCATTCTCTCACCACAGTCCCAGGGCTTCTCTACCTTTAGTCACATGCTCATCTCATCAAACTTGGGGATAATTTTACCACTCATGGTTTTCTTTTCAAGGCTGACATATATCAGGTTCTTGGGTATTCCTCACATGGTTTGAATTCTCAAGAAATTTTACCCTCTCTTCAGTTGATTTCAGCTGCTCTACATGGGTCAAGTTTTCACCGTGCAACTGTTTATATTTATGATTCAGTTGCGTACATTGTTCTTCTTCCAAAGAGGAAGATTCCTCTAGACATAAGCATGTTGTTTGGATTCAATGTTTCACCTACAAATAAGAACCAAGATACTGCTGCTGCATAGTAGCAGCAAATATTTTCACAATTTTTTTCAAAATTTGTATTTCTACTTATTTTGAGGGGGGGGTTCCCATGAGGTTTTCCCCTATTTCCTCGATTGTATTAAGCAACATTATTTGTTTTAGATTATATTTGGGTGACCTATGGTATTGTTACTAGGGCCCACAACTATCCAAGTTACGATTCAAGGGGGGTGTTAGGATTATTACTCCTCCCTTGACCATATTGTATATTAGATTATATCTGCCTAACTTAGGAACCTTAATTCATTATTTGGGTCCACTTGACCTAATGGGGTCACCTAGATCAGTTATTAGAGTGTGGGGAACACTGCTAGAGGTTAACTGCCACTTGCTACATGTGCATGCATCCGTTTGGGTGCCTCCTAGACTAATCCCTGCATTTTAGGAGCAACTGGGAGTCTCAACACCAACCTCCATCAGTTAAGTGGAGTTGGAACTAATTAGTCTTAGTTAGCCCCCAATTGCATTCAGTTACTTCACAATCAGTTATCTAGCGCTAGAAATGCATGGATAATGCATGGTTGCATGGGGAGGAGCGCTTTTTCAACCTACCACACTCAGTTGCACTGAGTTAACTAGCTGTAACTGATTGATTAAGTTGTTGGAAATCAGGGATTTTATCTTTAGACTCATACTTTGTCAGTTGCTTCACAATCAGTTAGCTAGCGTTCGTAATGCATGACTAATGCATGGCTGCATAGGGAGGAGTGTTTTTCCTGCTTACCACACCTAGTTTCACTGAGTTAACTATCTTACACTGATTGATTGAGTTATTGGACATTAGGGAGTTGATCTGTTGGACTCCAATATTTATTGAGAAACCATGAGTTAGAGATTCAGTTAGATACAGTCAAATCGACTTGGTAGATTCGAATTGCTACCTAATGCATTCGAATTCTTCCTATTTGTAACCTATTGTACATTGGATTTATTATGATGAATATAGTGTAAATTCCTTAGCAATACTTCTATGTTTCCTGTGTGGTTTGTTTTTCTTAGTTTGTATGTTCATTCTCCATTCAATTTCTGCAACATTATTAGAACTCTCTGCTTGAAGATCTAAATGGCATTCAAATTCTAATACATAGTAATTCCATGCTAGCACGTGCAGAGGTTCGGGCATAGTGCTAAGAAAAACGTGCACGTTTTTTTTAAATTCAAATATTAAGCCCACCAAAACAAAACATGTGCGCGTTGTAGCATTCAAAAACGTGTTCACAATATGTAACTTTACAATTTTGTTGTTTGTCAATTATAGCATTAAAAAGAATTCGGGGTGGTAAGGGGTGAAAGGAGAGACATTGCAGTGTTTTAAGGGTTTATAGGTTAGCAAAGCGACTGTAGTCTTGTTTTTTCTCGTAATGTACACATAGTCGATCCTTACCTTAATAAACAAGATTTTAATAATAGCTTGAAGTTTTTGGGCATGGTTAATATGTCTAAAAATTAGTATTCTCCCTATATTTGGCCATCTGGTTGGTTGAAAGGCCTTCCTAAAAATATGTACTTTGAACTTCTTCTTTTAATTGCTAAAAATTGCAAGGGACTTTCATGTCACCTGCAAAATGCTCGTTTGTTCAAGTATGAAAGTTCTTCCAACAATACAAATGCAACAAGTGTATCAAATGATGCCTTCTAGGAAAGAATTTATCTTTCGTTAAAGGAGATGAACATATCATGGATGAACAAATGGTTTTGGGAGCTTAGAAGTGCGACCAAATATTATTTCATTCTTGAATCTACTTAGAAGGAAATTATAAATTTAGATCCTCGAGAAGTTTGAATCAGCATCCTAAAATTATAGAACTTTACATCTAAGAGTTTGTTGAGTGGCTCTTGCATGTAGTATTAGACTCAATAGACATTCATTTTATATCACGACTGCACATTTTTTACACTATTTATCAGTAAGTAACTACATTTGGCCTGGATAACCTACTAGTCTTTGCGAGAATATTCCCCTCATAGTTGAAGGTGGTTATTGAAAAACACAGTGAGAGAGAGAGACACAATGAGAGAATATGAAATGATTGCTTGATTCATTGATAACAATAAATAGGTATGTATACAATTCTCAACAATTACCAACCATTGATCTAGATTATAGATCTAGGGCTCTCATTGCATCTTCTAGACACTTCTCCTTACTCTAGTTAAGAGTATTTATTACATCCTTATATATATCAACTACTCAATTGATTTAGTTATTTCTAGATGTGTATCTATTCTCTCAGGTCATATTTTCATGTTAGTTGCTCAATAGTTCACCAACTCATTCATACAACAAGTATGAATTACATACTCTTACAATCCCCCTTAATGAATTCTTTTTGTTTGTATCTTCAATTCTTCTACTTGCTTACTATGTTTTTTTATGTCTTGGTCCTTATATGGGTCATGTCCTCATATTTTTGTAATGTCCCTTGGGGCTATAAATGGGTTTGAGGGATATATCATTAGCTCCCTAAGGATAATTATATAATTTTAGCACAAATTTTTAGTTAAACATATATTAATTTCATTTTCCAATATTTAATCACAATAAAGTCCCTTTAATTACCACTAAATTTAAATAATTCAATAACCATTCCAACGTCTGATCCAAGGGATGGGAAGGATTACTAACACCTTCTAGCAACATCACATATCCATTCCAATCCAATTCAGACATAAATTCTACCTCTAAAGTCCATTTACTCTTAATCATGATTAAGTAGTAATTGGTGTTTTGATTACTATACTTAATGAAACTTAGCGCACAATTGACGGTACTTAATATAATTTCATTTTTTTTATCACTTAAGCACTATTTATCAAGTCCAATGGATAATTAAATACTAAAAACATGTAAATCAGACATAATTACCATTTTTCAATTAATTAAGCATAGTAATTATGAAAACGATTCCACACAAATTAGTTAACTGGTTGTTCAATACTAACAACTATTATTGCACAAATTCGACACACAACCATGCCAAAGACCCAAAAAGTGAACCTACAAACATTATACACATTTTTAAGAATGCACATACAACAAAATAAAGTATGTTTTCCAAATATGATCCGAGTAGATAAATGAAGAATATTTCAAGTTCAAACAATACTACTAGTTAATAAACACTGCCAGGAATTCAATCAAACCAATTCTACAAAGATACAAGGAACACATAGGTGAAGGTAAAAATATGGAAAATAGAACTCTGTGGAAAAATTAAATTAGAAAAAACAGAGCATATGGTTTTACAATCATCCTTTACCAAAAAGAGAGATTTGAATCCAAAAACTAGTTACCAACTTCACCACTATGTACCTAGTTTCCAATTTAACTTTCCAAATGAAAAATAAAGAGAAATATATGACCGTTGTAGATCATGGAAATAGTAATAGGGATCACTTATAGTCATATATATGTAGCTTTCTACCCATATACATTCCATTAAACAACTCACAAAACTAGTTGATTGTACTCATCTGAATTGACTAGTAATTCTAGGAATTGCTAGAATAATTAAATCCACGCCTCATAGAATAATTCAATTGCAATTAAAAATCTAAATAATATTTTTTATAAGTCATAATAGAGGTATATCTCATTCAAATTGTAATACACTATGATTTAATAAATTGTTATTAAATTCTTTTAGAATATTTTATTCTATTATTTTAAATATTTTTTACAATAAGTCAAAAATAAAACAAATGTAATGGATTATTCTTTTAATAATAAAAGATACTAGAGGGGATATAAATGAAATAGTTGTTGAAGAGTGCTTCCTTCTTGATGGGTCGGGTGGTTCTAGCCGTAAAACAACCTCTAGAGTCAATGGTGACTGTGAAACAACTTCTGTATGTTCTTCCATGATGGGTGTGGGTGATGAAATATCAATGCCTGATTCTTGGACAATGCTTGTGTTGGAGACATAAATGACCATACTCTATGAAAATAGCTCTGGCTCACATAGTTGCAGAAAGACATTTCAACGCAAAAGTTTTAATCATTCAAATGCAATGGAATGACCATGATTCAACGCGAAGGTGAAATATGTTTACACATTTGATTAGTCGTTCACTCACATGATCTTGGAATAATTGGAAATGTGGCAGCAAATTTTGTCACATGGAGCAATATTTCTAATCATTTCAAGGAAAATTCCAACCAAACCATCACTTTTCCTGTCAAATCAATGATAGTTATTGTGCATTAATGAAATATGTGACCAAAAATCACTCCAACTAAATCAATCCTCCCCACCACCCAATCTACATTCCATATACAAGAAGTCTTAAGGGGAAAATAAGATAAAAAGAGAATCCAAAGAAGATAAATATTATTAATAATAACCTTACTATTATTATTATTAATATTATTCGACACAAAATTTGGATAAAAATAAAATGTTGCCGCAGTGCGAAGTTCAAGAAAGATTCCATAAGACCTACTCAAAAGTAGTCAATGATCCACTAAAACTTGAGGAAACTATTTAAGAAAAAAGTATTAGCATAGCTATATGTCCAACCATTAGGAAAAATTACACTAGCAACAACTTGGAAAATCAAGTATTAGTCTCTGAATCAAGTGTAATCGAAAAGAGATATACTTATGGTGATAAGCAATATGAAATTACGGACTTACAACTAACAATTAATGAGTATAAGTTCACATCCCAATTAAATGTTGTGAATATATATCTAAATGAAGTTGACATCATTATGGGTTCACCCTGGATGGAAACACTAAGGAAATTCATTTTAAACACGAAGAAGAATTTTTTAACATTTTCATACAAAAACAAAAATCTAACATTACAGGATTCTACAAGGAAGTCAAATCTAGTAACATCAGAAGATCTTAAAAATATTTCAAAAATTATCACCAAAGATAGTTAGAAGTCAATAACAAAAATGCAAAAATAATTCAACAAAGCCACCATGGACAAGGAAGAAAATATCTCTCCTCTAAGAGATCATAACCATAAATTGCTTCTTTAAATCAAGAAAGCGAAGGATAAAGCACAAGACAATCAAAAGTTAGAAGATGAGAATCAAGCTCTTTAGAAGAAACTATTACAAAATATCAAAGAAAATGGTTTCCTTAAGATCATAAACAAGATCTAATGGATCATATTCAGAAGATTAAAGATGATAAGAAAGCGCAAGAAGAAATGGTCAGGGATCTTAAGTATGATGAAGTTTCATTGGAAAACTAGTTGGAGAAAATTCAGGAGAGGACATCAAATACCTCAGACTAAAAATGATCCAGGTCATGCCCGGGTGCATGCTAGGGACAACGTTTGACTGAATGAATCAGGTTTTGTTATGGCGGAAGCTTATAAAAAGAATCAACAAAGCAGGAAACACACTAGGTCGACCAGAAATATACACATAGACAATATGCAAGAATTCGAACCAATTTATTATTTATGCTCCATGAAAGATGGAGGAATCAAATAGATGTCTATATTACATTAATGTACATGCTTATATAGGATTTTGATACACTTGGCCAACTACCCGCTACATTCAGTTACAAAAGAAGTTATAACGGTTCAGAAGTTCAATCGTTGTAGAGCATGTTGGTATGTTGTATGTCAAGGCGGACCCGTCGAAGGAGAACCTATCGACTGAACATGTCAAGGAGGAATTGTCGAAGGTGAACTTGTTGAGGTGAACCTATTGAAGGAGAACCTATTGAAAGTGAACTTGTCGAGGCGAACATGTTGAAGGTGAACCTATCGGCTTCTGGTTGGATCATTCCTCCTTCCTTAATAAACAATGCTCTCCATTGTGTATTCATTCAAGTGAGGAAATGTGTTAGCGAATTCATTAGCAGAGTACCATTTTCCTTATGCGGGGAGCTATCCATATTTAGTCACTTGAAACAAGGGAATGAAGTACATCCTTGTATGGCATATGCGTCGTCCCACAATGATGTCTCAAAGAAGAGGTTCATGAACATCTGGATGGATGTCTTCAGGTTCTATTGTCTACAAATAATTCTATTCCAACAATGGTGCATAGTATGGTTGAAGTAGATATACATTGAAAACTGGATGTAAGCCAAGGCATGCAAGAATGTCAAGCTGAAAATCATTTTCTCCAATATGTTTAAGGATACTGTATGGACCATGTCGCAAAGGTTTCATCTTTCTGTATGGACCAGTGAAGTGTTCCTTCTTTAGATGTAACCAGACCTGATCCCCAATTTGGAATGAATGAGGAATATGATGCTTGTCGTGTTGAGCCTTAGATTTTTCATTTGCTTGTTGCAACATATCATGTGCTTACTTCTAGATGTTGTAGATTTGATCTCTGAACTTCAATGCTTTCTCCACTTCTCTTCCTTCGAAGTCGATGGCGTTCGACTGTGTTGACGAATTGATTAAGTTGATAGGTGTTGAGGGTTGGAACCTGTAACATATCTCAAATGGACTCTTGCCTGTAGAGATTTATTGATCACGATTGTAGTTGTGTTGTATGTATGGAAGGTTGGCATCCCATGTTCGACGATGCTTGTGGTTGTACATGTGAAGCAATTGTACGACTAAGTGATTTACAACTTCTGTCTTTCCATCTGTCTGCAGATGGAAGGCTGTCGACAAAGAAATTCTTGTGTTAGCTATTTCCAAAGAGTTTGCGAAAAGGTGCTAACAAATATAGCATCTCTGTCAGAAATAATGGTCGTCGGGATGCCATAATGTTTCCACACATGTTCTAAGAAGAGTTGAGCAGTCTGTTGTGTTGTTGTAGTCTTCTTCCATGGTATGAGTATCGCCATCTTGAAAAATATGTCAACTACTACTAGTATCACATCATCTTGATGCTTGGTAGTAGGATATCCCATCAAGTAGTCCATAGAAATAGATTCCCATGGTCGACTACAAACTGGAAGGGGTGTGTACAGTCCTTGTTGTCGATTCGATCGTTTAGCAATGGCACAAACCACACACGATCAAATGTACTTGTTGACGATAGATTTAAGTGAAGGATAGTAGAAATACTTTTGGAGGATAACAAGTGTTTTTGCAACTCCAAAATGTCCTACGGTCTTGTTATAGTGTGTGTCTTAAATGAGATTCTTTTGGTGTTCATCGGTCAGTACACAAAGTTGTCCAAGCTTGTATAGCAAGGTGTTTTTCAAGAGTTAGTCAGTAGTTGAAAAATTATCGGTTTGAAGGTGTCGATAGCTTGTAGAAAAATTATGATCTACCGAATACAACTGCGGCCAGGTAGTGGTGTCATAACCCTACATACTCATCACTATAGACATAATAGTAATGGGTGGTCTATTGAGACAATCAGTTGCGGCATTGGATTTTCCTTTCCAGTACTTAATTACTAACTAAAATTGTTGCAGTAAATAGTCCACTTGAGTTGTCAGGTTGTTTTAGTTTTGACTGGGACAGGACGAACTGAAAAGGTTTATGGTCAGTGAGGATGACCGTTAACTTTCCAAGAATGTAGTGTCTCCATTGCTTAAGAGCTTGAAAAATGGCATACATTTCTTTTTCATACGTAGAGTACCTTCTAACAGTGTTGCTAAAAGTCTCGGAATGAAATGCGACCGGGTGACCTTACTGAGTGATCACTGCATCGAGGGCATAATCCGATGCATCTGTCTCAATCTCAAAGGGCTGATGCAAATCAAGTAACACAAGTACTGGTGCAGTACAAATCTTTTTTTTATTTCTTCAAAATCTTGTTGTTGTGTCGGTGTCAATTTGAAGATGGTTTTACCATTTCCTTTCGTCAACTAATTAAAAGGCCATATGATGTGGCTAAAGCCAAGTATGAATCGTTGATAGAAATTCGCCAAACCAAGAAAACTTATTAGTTCATGAATGTTTTGAGGAATGGTCAAGTATTTGAGGATATGTACTTTTCTAGCTCGACATGAATTCCCGCAGAGTCAATTACATACCCCAAATAGTTGATGCTGGTCATCGCAAATGAACATTTTTCCATGCTCATATATAGTCAATGTTGTTGGAGAGTGTCAAATACTTGTCGAAGTTGTTTGACATGTTCTTCCCATGATTGACTAAAAATAAAGATATCGTCAAGATAGATAATGACACATTTACCGATGAAAGGTCGTAGAAGGTCATCCATATATCTCATGAAGGTTGCAAGTGCATTGGTTAAACCGAAAGGCATGACTAACCATTCAAACAATCATTCCTTGGTTTTGAAAGCCATTTTCCATACAATGGTGGACTCGATTGAATCTGGTGGTATCCCGACTTGAGGTCGAGTTTTGTAAAGAACTTAGCACCTTTCAGATTATTGATGAATTCATCAATCCGTGGAAGAGGGTATTTGTTCTTCACTGAAATTTTGTTGACATCTCGATAGTCGATGCACATGCACCAAGTCTCATCTTTATTTGGAACTAAGATGACTAGACTTCCACAAGGAGAGGATTTTGGGCAGATATGACCCTTGTTGACCAAATCCTGGATTTGTCTGTGAATTTCTTCATTTTCGAGAATGGATCTTCTGTAAACATATGTGTTATGTAATGAAGAACGAGGAACAAGTTCAATGGATTGTTTTACCTAACAATGCAAAGGTACTATGTCTCATGCTTGAAATATGTTCTGGTATTCTTCAAGAATGTTGTCGATCTGTTGTTGTTGTCGAGATCTACGATGTTCAGTGTGTCAAATAGTTGTAGCAGTCTTCCTAGAATGTTGAGGATTGATCATGATCAATGCGAACTTTTGACCATGATTAATAAGCTTCATTGTTTGTTTGGCATATATCATAACAACTATTGATTTGGGTCTTCTCTTTGGTATGCCATACCATTGATTATGGATTTTGACAATCGCCTTCTAAGGCCGTGGCTAATATGTACCGTGTCAATCCCGTAAGTAGGGTTTACCGAATAGGGAGTTGGCTACGGAAAGAGGTGCTACGTCACATAATACTTCATATTAAAAAGGCTTAATGAAGTAGGTGAGTTGGCATTGTCATGTGATCCTTAGTTCATGCCCATCCTTTATCCAACCGATATTGTAAGGATGAGGATGTGGAGGGGTGAAAAGACCAAATTTATTCATAAGATCGTCAAAAACAAAGTTCTTCTGGCTACCATTATCCACAATCATATATAATGGGTTTTTGTGAACCCATATCCTTGTATGGAATAGGCGCTCTCATTCCTCCTCATCGACGATGGTCGAGGATATCAGAGTGGTCGACGTCGAAGAAAAGAGGGTTGATGCATCTGGATCAGACTCTACTAGGGTTCTGTCAGACAAGTCGAATGTCGACAATTTTGCCAAAAATGTCTTCTGAGCTTTACATTCTGACGTAGCATGCCATGCTGAACTATGATAATCACACCATTTCTAGGTAGGATCTTGTTTGTTGCGATCCCTCTTTTCTTCTGAAATTTCTTCTTTTAATGATCGGGCTTTGGAGGATTCAGCCGAGAAAGGTTCTTGAACTTATCGGAGTCGAATGGTGACTTATTGTCGGGTGTTCAACCTGTTGGCTTGTTCGCGAAGCATGCTTTTCCTCTATATTTAGATTCAATCTTGATGGCATAATGAAATGCTTATGCAAGCATACTGACAGTCAGAAAATCCATGTCTTGCTAAATGTACAGGGATAAACCGTTGACGTACTTCAGGACAAGCAATTTCTCTTCTTCGTAGATGCCAAGTCTAGCCATGAGTCGATAGAACTCATTGGTGTAACCATGTACGAATTGGTCTTTCCATTTCCTTAGCTGCTACCACTTCTTATACTGTTGTTCAAGGTACTTGGGCAGGTAGAATTCCTTCCAGACGTATTCAACAAATTTTACCCATGTGTCTATGGGGTCTTCTTATTTTTCCATCTTTGTTGATAGATTCTCCCGCTAGAAGTGTATGGAGGTTGACATCTTTAAGGATGCAATGGTGATATTTTCTGCTTCAGAGAGTTGATTCACTACATAGTAAGATTCCAATTGTTCTACCTAATTGTCGACGGATTCCGCGCATCAATTTTTCCTTCAAGGTTCGATATGTCTAAATTCATTTCCACTTTGAAGGGGCTGATTTTATCAAAGTGATATCACATCGAGGATTCCCCAGAGTTCGTAGTGACTCTCACGAGAATCTCGTTGAACTAGGAGAACATTTTGGTTCAATAGTGAGCCAATGATTTTTCTATGAGTTGATATGTCTCCTCAGTTGCATGTCTATTATATGCTTCTTTGGGCGTCATTTTGGAAGTTGAACGAAGTGTCTGCTTGTGTTTATGAGTTTGCAGGCGTGCTTTAATAGGAATAAGTTAAATAAATTCGATGGAAGTGCTTATATAACTTAAGCTCTGAACAAGATCTTTCTCTGATACCAATCATCCAGGTCGTTCCCAGGTGCACACTGGGGACAATAGTCAATTGAATGAGTCAAGTTCTGTTATGGAGGAAGCTTATAAGAAGAATCAACAAAGGAGGAAACACACTAGGTCGACTATGAATATACACACAGACAATATGCAAGAATTTGAACCAATTTATTACTTTTTCTCCATGAAATATGGAGAAATCAAATAGATGTATTTATTGCATTAATGTACATGCTTATATAGGATGCCAAGATGCTTGGGTGACTACCCACTACATTCAATTATAGAATAAATTATAACGGTTCATATGTTCAACCGTCGTAGAGCATGTTGGTATGATGTATGTTGAGGTGGACAGGTCAAAGGAGAACATGTCGGCTGAATATGTCAAGGTGGACTTGTCGAAGGTGAACCTATTGAGGTAAACCTGTCGAAGGTGAACCTGTCAAGGAGAACCTGTCGAACGTGAACTTGTCGGTTGTTGGTTGGATCACAAAAAACCAAGTTCAGGAAAAAGAAGCAAATACAAATCCAGTCTTCACCATTGTTCAAAAATAGGTCAATTTAGTAAAAAAACAAACAACAAGAACTCCTTATCGACACCCAAATTATAAAAATAATTTCGACCAATGATAGGGTCAAAATGAACATAAACAAAATAATTATGAATTCAGAAAAGAAAGAACTCAAACTCAACAAACTAAGCAGAATATGAGATTTTCCATCCAACGAGGCGATCAACAAACAACTGCAATAAAGATATATCTCGGATGGACTACTTCACAAATGATGCAACATTTTTTCTTGGGAATTCCCAGATCATATGGTTTCGTTTCATCAAGTGTCATAGATACTAACACAAAAGATCGTGAGATGACCTTACAAGTAAGAAATCAAACGTAATCCTTGTTAAATTTTCATATGCTTAGCTAAGACATCAGTATATCATTTCATTTTTCATAATAAAAGCATATAAAACAGGATCACTGAAAGAAACAGTATCACAAGAACAACACAGATTTATCCTGGGAAAACCCTAAAGGGAAAAACCCAGCAAAAGCTTCCTCAATATAGATGCCCCAAAAGGGAAAAAGGTAAAACCAACAAGGAGATCAAAAACCTGATTCTCCTCCTCCTCCAGCAACTTCTCTCCTCCATAAGTGCGCTATTCCAAGTGAATGTGTGTGTCTCAAATGAGGAGCACTACACCTCTATTTATATTCATCCGTTTACTTAAAGTTTACTCAATTAACATGTTGGCTTAAGTTAACTCATGTAGG
>LPNX010390915.1:62970-75486 GCA_001517045.1 Pseudotsuga menziesii
CGAACTCTAAATTCATATCTGAAAGCACCAGTGGATAGCTTATGATCTGTAGATCAAAATCGACTATTCGAACGTGCAAAACGGACATCGGACGGTTGAGAAAATCGATTTTTTCCAAAGGCAGTTTTTTCAGGATTTCTACAGCTTTCGGCAGCTTAGGCGAGCCCCACAGAGCTCATTAGCTGCCAAAAGGACGGACTTCCGGCAGCTAAGGCACGAAATCAACAGAGTAGTTAATTGCCAAAAGCCTGTTTTTGGCAGATTCTCTCAAATTTCGCCCAGATCATGGATTTATTAGCTGAAATGGCAAAAGGCTAATCAAAACAAATGCATTATGAATTATCTTATCAGTATCTAAAGGGGTTACGAACGAGATCAAAGTCAAAGTGGTTGTTTTGTTAAGTTTAAACATCTTTTTAAGGAAACAACTCTAAGATCAAGTGCCCCAATTCAAGGAATCAGTTCCTTATCTTTGCAATTACTTTTCCATGTTGATGTTCCAGTTAACTGAACCAGATCCACATTTTTAGGATCTGGAAACTATTGTGTAAAGGCTATAAAGCCTGAGAACCAAGACTTTGTAGTGGTTCGATTTTGGATGCAAATTCTCTGCTATGGTACTCAGCTTTCTCATGCTAATATAGATCACAGGCTTCTCTCAGCTTTGATGTCAGTTTCCATTTTCTCTTTCACTGTATCAGTGTTGTCTAGCTTTGAATGTGAATGTTTACTTTGCATTGTTTAGCTCACAGCTTGGTATTAGTTTCTTAAATGTCTCTCGAGCCCTACTATGTATTG
The DNA here is from genome assembly GCA_001517045.1 of Pseudotsuga menziesii. Lineage (NCBI taxonomy): Eukaryota > Viridiplantae > Streptophyta > Pinopsida > Pinales > Pinaceae > Pseudotsuga > Pseudotsuga menziesii. The sequence continues at coordinate 63,769 of LPNX010390915.1, forward strand.
GTTTGGTTACATTTGTTCTTCATCCACCTTTGATATTATATGCTGATTGATCAATTCTTGAGAGCACTGTTTCATTTATTTATCATACTGAAGGTCTGAATGTCATGCTCAGTTTTAGTCATCCCATTGATCCATCTTTGCAAAAACACCAAAAACATTGAATTCTCAAGTTACCAGGCATACCTAGCTTATAACCCTAGGTAGTTTCCTGGAGTGATAACAGAAACTAAAAAAGAAAAAGTGACAACAATAGGAGATTCTAAGAGCATAGAGGAGGAGTAAGAGATAGAAATGTTGAAATAGAAGGATGTTGGTCTTCCTTCGACATATCCCCCTATTGTGCATTCATTAGTCACTTACAATTCCCTTCTTTCACCGTATTTATGAAGGTTCCCAACCATCGCCTCCGATCACAAGAGGTAGGAAATTCAATTGATAACAAAGTGAAAAACAGTTAACCACAATTTGTTTCCTACGTTACTCGTTATCTTTCGAATCGATTCCTTACTTGGATGGGAAAGCAACATTTACAAGTTGAGTTCATACCTAAAGAAACTTTGTACTTTCTAATTGTTGGCATCTCTTAATACTTTTTAATAAAACTAGTTAATAAAAACATATGTATTATTAATATTAAAATCCATTTATATCCATTAATGAAATAAAAAATAATTATTATATATAAATATAAAATTAACTTGAATAAAAGTAAACATATTATCAAACAAACTTAGCCAAGCTTGAAAATAATTATAATCATTGCACTAAATACTTTAGAATATTATAATTTAGTTTATAATATTATAAATTAGTTTATAATATTATAATTGGAAATTGATAGATTGAAAATGGAAATTGAGATACAAGTTACTAGTAAAAAAACTTATTATTTTGAAATTAAAATTTTTATTATCTTTATTTTGAAAATTTATATGTTAAATAAAATTGTTCATATTGAATTATTGTTAGTTATCATTTTTACTAAGTCCATCAAATATTGTATTATGATCGAGTATTTTACAAGTTATTTTTATGACATTTATACTTTATTTTCAAATTCTTAAATGATCATGAAGTAAATTAACGCAAAATAAACTTATTTGATTAAGAACTCTAAAGACACTAAATATAAAATTGGAACTGCTTGAAATTGGACCATATTGGTTATTGGAACTGATTGAAATTGGACCGTGTTAGCATCATGTTGATCCGTGACAATTATACGTTGAGCGTCTCTTACTGTTGGTTCTACAGGTATATTGGTTGAGTATTGTCTTTGTTGATATACATTTTTATTTCTTTGGTGTTCTACAATTTGATTTATTTGTTCTTCCAATTACTTCAACTTTCCTTCTCAATATGTTTTTTTTCGGTCAACGTTGCATTTTTTTTGTTCTTCGCGTTCTTATGTTGTTAATTCGTCTAACTTTCTTTTTCGATATTCTTTTTGTCAATCTACATTTCTTTTCCTTTCTTCTTCTCATTCTTATGCAGTCATTTCGTCTAACTTTATTTTTCAATATTCTTTTTGGTGATCTTTTTTTTGTTTCTTTTCTTCTTCTCCTTATTTTGTTTTCATTTCCTTAGATTTTATTCCTTAATATGCTCTCTGTCATTCTACATTTCATTTTTTTTCTGCTCTTATTTGTCTCATATCATCTTCCACATGCATATCTGCCATTTTTAGTATAGAGCTTGTATCAAAAATGTTGCATTAACATCTACACTAAAATTTATGCATGTGGAAGATTTGATCCCTCTCGGTGCTTGATAGAGCCTAGTATTTGGGTCTAGGTTGGTTCTAGCCATAAGAGGTGACACAAAACTAGAGTATGATCATCGTTATGTAATTATATATATTTGATGATTATCATATTGTAAGGAATAGGCTAAGTTGAAAACACAGATATCATTCTCAATCTATCTTCTTCATCTTTTCTTCTCTTCACACCTGGGAGGTTGAAATCCTATACCTACCAAAAATTTAACTTGAGATATTGTTGTAAATGCCATACTATATATTTGTTATAAATCTCATACTAAGCCTTTCTAACATGTTTCTAAGAAGACAAGTTAAGGACCATGATGCTTGAAAAAGCATAAACAACCCTCATGTTTATCAAGAGAGATCATTCCTCCACCTTTACTGGTATCTATATTCTCTAACATTTTAAGCACCTCATCCATCTCTGGTCTCTTATCAGGATTTAAATCCCAACATCTTTTCATCACATTTGCAAGAGAACTAGGGCAACATCGTGTAATTTCTGGCCGCAGATTCAGACATGAAGTAAATTAACACAAAATCGACTTATTGGACTAAGAACTCTAAATACACTAAATCTAAAATTGGAACTACTTGAAATTGGACCATGTTAGCATCATGTTGATCCGTGACCATTACACGTTGAGCATCTCCTACAGTTGGTTCTACGTGTATATTGGTTGAATATTGTCTTTGTTGTTCTACATTTTTATTTCTTTCTTGTTCTACAATTTGATTTATTTGTTCTTCCAATTGCTTCAAATTTCTTTCTCGATATGCTTTTTATCAGTCAAAGTTCTGTTTTCTTTGTTCTTCTCATTCTTTTGTTGTTAATTCATCTAACTTTGTTTTTCGATATTCTTTTTGTCGATCTATATTTTGTTTCCTTTCTTCTTCTCATTCTTCTGCAGCCATTTCGTCTAACTTTCTTTTTCAATATTCTTTTTGGTGATCTTCTTTTCATTTCTTTTCTTCTTCTCCTTATTTTGTTGTCATTTCATTAGCTTTTCTTCCTTGATATGTTCTTTGTCGTCCTGCATTTCATTTTTTTGTTCTTCTTTTGTTTGTCTCATAACATCTTCTGCATGCATATATTCCATTTTTAGTCCAGACCTTGTATCAAAAATGTGCATTAACATCTACGTTGAAATTTATGCATGCGAAAGATTTGATCCCTCTTGACGCTTGATAGAGCCTAGGATTTGGATCTATACTGACCATTCTAGCCGTGTGCAACACAAAACTAGATTTTGATCATCATTATGTAATTATATATATTTGTTGATTATCACATTGTAAGGAATAGGTTAAGTTGAAAACATAGATATCATTCTCAATCTATCTTCTTTACCTTTTCTTATCTTCACACCTGGTAGTTTTGACATCTTCTCATATCGATCATATGAGAAGGGAGGTTGAAATCGTAGACCTACCAAAACTTTAACTCGAGATATTGTTGTAAATTTCATACCATATATTTGTTGTAAATGTCATACTGAGCCTTTGTAACTTGTTTCTAAGAAGAAAAGCTAAGGACCACGATGCTTGAAAAAACAAAAACAACCATGAGGTTGATCAAGAGGGATCATTCCTCCACCTTTATTGGTATCTATATTCTCTAACATTTTAAGAGCCTCATCCATCTCTGGTCTCTTATTAATATTTTCATCCCAACATCTTTTCATCACATTTGCAAGAGAACTAGGGCAACATCGTGGAATTTTTGTCCACGGATTTTGACATGAAGTAAATTAACGCAAAATCAACTTTTTTGACTAAGAACTCTAAAGACACTAAATATAAACTTGAACTGCTTGAAATTGGACCATATTAATAATTGGAACTATTGTAACTCGGGCAATATTAGTAATTGGAACTACTTGAAATTGAACCATGTTAGCATCATATTGATCCATGGTCATTACACATTGAGCATCTCCTACAATTTGTTCTATGGGTATATTGGTTGAATATTGTCTTTGGTGTTCTACATTTTGATTTCTTTGTTTTTTTACAATTTGATTTCTTTGTTCTTCCAATTGCTTCAACTTTCTTTCTCGCTATGTTTTTTGGCGGTCAACGTCTGTTTTCTTTGTTCGTCTCGTTTTTATGTTGTTAATTCATCTAACTTTATTTTTCGATATTTTTTTGTTGATCTGTCTTTCGTTTCTTTTCTTCTTCTCGTTCTTCTGCAATCATTTCGTCTAACTTTCTTTTTCAATATTAATTTTGGTGATCTTCTTTTCATTTCTTTTCTTCTCCTTATTGTGTTGTCATTTCATTAGATTTTCTTCCTTGATATGCTCTCTATCATTCTGCATTTCATTTGTTTGTTCTTCTCTTGTTTGTCTCATAGCATCTTCTGCATGCACATCTTTATTTTTTAGTCCAGACCCTGTATCAAAAATGTTGCACTCACATCTACACTAGAATTTATGCATACATGAAATCTACACTAAAATTTATGCATCAATGAAATCTACACTGAAATCTATGCGTTCATGCATTAGCATCTACACTGAAATTTATACACCTATGAAATCTACACTGCAATTTATGCATTGATATGAATACACCATACACTAAAACCTATGCAAGGAAAAAATTGCATTGTAAATGTTAATTCTATTACTGAAATTCAATTTATTTTCAAATACAACACTTTTCAATTTGAATATATTTGCAATTATATTTAAAAAAAAAATATTTAAATTATATTTGAGAAAAACATGATTTGAAAACATTTTTACTATTTAAATTATTAAAACATTATAAGTATTAAAACATCTACACTAATGAAATCTACACTCAAACATTAAAACATTAAAATATTATACCATTCCATAAATAGACTATATTTTCAATTATATTTTAAAAGCCAATTCCTTAAAAAATATTTTTACTATTTAAATTATTAAAACATTTTAACTATTAAAACATTTTAACTATTAAACATTAAACTTTTTAAAACATTATGATATTATACTATTTCATAAATTCACTATATTTTCAATTATATTTTTAAAACTTTATTTAAAATATAAGTGAAAAAACCTTATATAAATACATTTTTTAAATGTTATTTTTATTATAAATTATTAACTATTAAAAAACCATATTTTAATTAAAACTTTATTTAAAATATAAGTGAAAAAACCTTATATAAATACATTTTTTAAATGTTATTTTTATTATAAATTATTAACTATTAAAAAACCATATTTTAATAGTTATATTTCATAATCCCATAATTTAAAAATCCTTATTTAAAACCTTGCCATATGTTAAAGGAAAACATTAAATTGTTTCAAACCTCCAGATTACATACATTTTAATAATATCCTAAATATAATTTTAAGTAAGGATCTAGAATAATATTAATATGATTCTCAAGTATATTCAAAACATCTCCCTAAAACCATGTGCAAGGCCTCTTAAATAGCCCATGGTTTTATTGTACATAGTTTAGGAGGAGTTTAGAAGGGCCTTGCAAATGGTATTAAAACCATGTGCAAAGCATCTTAAACAACCCATGGATTTATTGCGTGTGGTTTAGGAGTGACTTGCAGATGGTTTTAAATCCATGTGCAAACAACCCATGGTTTTATTGTATATGGTTTAGGAGGCCTTGCAGATAGTTTTAAAACCATGTGCATCACGTGGTTTTAAGACCAGCAGCACATGGTTTTAAAACCATGTGCAAAGCCTTGTAAACAACCCATGGTTTTATTGTACATGGTTTAGGAGGCCTTGCACATGGTTTTAAAACTATGGGTTGTTTAGGAGGCCTTGCACATTGGTTTAAAACTATAAGTTGTTTAAGAGGCCTTGCACAACTATGGGTTGTTTAAGAGGCCATGTACATAGTTTAGAAGACCTTACACATAGTTTAAAACCATGTACAAGATCAATATTTTTTTAGGACAATTAAATTTTTTATTTATTATTATTTTGTTAAATAAAACCATTACAATATATCCTTCTTCTTATTTTCATGGTTGACATTAATCATCCATATTTTTATTAAGCATGCCAATAACATTCTATCGTGACCTCAGGCATACTGACTATTAGAATCCGAGACTATGTCCAGTGTCGACCACGTATTCGTTTAAACGAAAGGTAGCATGAAGAAGCGGAGATGCTCTGTTCTTTTCCAAAACGTATTGTTTCGTGAATACCTTTATTTTGTCAACTGTTATTTACGGTTAACCAGAAAGCGACGTGAAGCACTGGTGGTTCTTCATGTATGATTTTCTGCCAAATTGTTAAAGCTAGCTACGGAAAGGACGAATTAAAAACACAATCATGGGGATGGTTTTACCCGCTAACGTCGTCATATGTATTATAACAGGGTTACGCGCTGTTCATGCGAATTCAACAATAGAATGGCGTGGCTTTGCAATTTGGATCATAATAGTATGTATTTTTTTGTTGGAGTATCCATGGTATAATAATGGTCGATTTTTTTGGGAATTTTCTGGTGACAGAGTTTTCATAGATGAGCTTCCAGCATGATTTTCATTATCCAATCCCACAAACCTGGTAACAACATCTTCTCACGGGCAATCAATCTAGGTTATCGACCCATCCTTCCTTAAGGTGTGGAGATTCAAATTGAAAGCTGTCAAACTCAGAAGCTTGTGACATTGGCAAATGGAAATGTCTGGATTCTGGACCCCAACTTGAACTTGAACTTGTGTGAAAAGGGATGAACGAAAAGGATAAATCGCCATCCCCTTGTCCAAGTCGGAAGCATATTTAGAATATAATATGACATTTTTTCTTCATCTCATGTATAGCGCCGCCCAAAGTTGACCGGATCAGCAGGGGCAGTTACCAGCTAGCATGAGGCAGGCGCCAGCTTTCACTGTGCGTCTTTCCATTTTTAATACAAAAGGTTACCGTGGTGGTGTGTATTCTTTTCATTTAAAATATATTCTTCGCAGTTCATTGAAGCTGAATCCAGGTTTTAGATTCTTTGTTGATTTCGCCGGTTTTTCAAAGAACTTTCAAACTCAATTATTATCTTCTCTTCTAATTGAGAGATCAGATCAATATGCCACCAAGAAGTACGGTTGCGTCTGTGACTCTCGATGGCAGCAAGGTTTGTGAATACATTAGTCCCCATCATTAGTTAATTTATGTCGCATTTGTGAAGGAGGAGGGTTCCAGCAAATTAACGTTTCCAGGTTGTGTTGTAGGGTGGATCTACGAAGTGTCATACGGAGATACATTTTTACAATGAAGAATTTGAACATCATAACAAAAGGATCCAGATGTGCACGGGCGCAGCTCTGTCAGTCGCCATGAATCACACAGAGGCGTCCAGCCTGAGAGCCTGTCTTGAAAACCAAGAAGCCGTTGACAGAAATGGGAATTCCGTCTCCTCTGCCGTCGCCATGGACGGTCTGCCTCGTAAGTACCTTTTCGAGAAGCTTCTTACGCCCAGCGACGTGGGCCAACTGAATCGCCTGGTGATTCCCAAGCAACAAGCTGAGAAATATTTCCCTCTGAACGACAATTCCAGACAGAAGGGATTGCTCTTGGATTTCGAAGATAACACAGGAAAAGTCTGGCGATTCCGTTATTCATATTGGAAGAGCAGCCAGACCTACGTGCTGACCAAGGGCTGGTGTCGGTTTGTGAAGGACAAGAAACTGGAAGCCGGCGACATTATTTCGTTTCGGAGAGGATTGGCTCAACCATGGCAGCTCTACATCTGCTGTAGACGCGGGTGGCCGTTGCAACAGCCCCAATTCGGAGTCGGGTCCCACTCTGGCCAATCGATAGGGAGAGTAGTATATCCTGCCAAGGGCTCGGCTTCGTTGAAAAGTTTCAATTACGGCCGAACCCAGCTGGGAACCGTCATCAATAATGCTGAATGCATACCCATCTTGTCGTCCAGTTCTGGTAATCCCGACTCCTTTATGCAATTCAATTCGCCTTCGGTCTCTCCCGTCGTAAAAGAAGTCGATCATGTGGATGCCGTGTGGTATAACGGCGCGCTTCCTTTCAATTTCTCTGGCCCGCCCATCAAGAAGACGGTTCAAAGCAGGTTGTACGACATTAAATCCAATGGATTGATGCAACCTATGGGCTTGCATAAAAACCTCCACAACTGTGTGAATTCCGGTGGGGGAAGCATTAAAATCAAACCACTGCATCCTTTATTCAACCCTGCTCGGTCCTCCCCTGCACGAGAATCTGAAACGGCGGAACAGGAAACGGCATCAAGTTTCGATCCCGCGACCAAGAAAGGAGTAAGACTTTTCGGTGTTACTTTGGCCGAACCCCAGACAGTATCAGGAAAGCATAATGCTTGATTGAATCTCCTTTCTTCTTAAAACGACGTGGAAAATGCCACAGTGCATTGTGTGAAAGAGCGAGAGATTTTTAAACTAGCAATTGTACCAAGGGGTGCAATAAAATAACGCCCTGTTGCAAGCTAAGGAGGGAGATGTGGACATTTACAACAAGACATTATATTCTTCACATAATTGGCCATTACATTATCGGCATTTCAAAAGTAATAATGAAAAGTATTCTTCTCCCATCCAAATGAGAATGGATTGTTAGTTTTTGTAGTTCTTATGTTACAATCAAGTAACATTGCATAAATTTATGGATCTATTTACTATCTTGTTGCTTATACTAAAGATTGTCAAATTCCAATTGATTAATAAAATCTTTTTAGGCATACTTACACCCTTGTCTTGACAGGCTTAATCTTTCTCATTCTATTTTTTTATTCATTAAGCTTTTTAACAAACTATATATATATAAGGACTCTACCTTTTATTAATTGTTGCTTATACTAGTGATTTCAAAGTCCAATTTATGAATAAAATCTTTTTAGGCATACTTGTTTAATCATTCTTTTTCTATTTTTTTATTCATTCAGCGTTTTAACAAACTATATATATATATATGGACTATACATTTTTTTAACTTACATATGTTTGACGAACTTTTATACGACATACAATTATATTTTTGATGTACTATTTGTAAAAGCAAACTAGCTGCTAGTATGAATTATGAATTTTTCATGCTCTATAGCATAAAGCAATTAATAAACAAAAGGACTTCATTTTACAAAAACGTGCATAGCTAAAAGATTAATATCTCACATAGCATTTTTTTTACAATCATCACATGCACGACACATAACAATAAAATTTGCATTCTACAATTTGACAGTATCAAACTTTTATGCTTAACTGACTTAATTTTCAACTCAAAAATCTAATGCACAACTTACTTCAATTTCAATTATTCACATAAGTTTGCTTTTGCTTGCCTTGTTGTTAAAATGTTTACTAACATAGCTTCATCTAGTCTATCCATACTCTCATTTGGACAAAAAAAAATTTGTCGACAAACTAACAATTTACATGTCTTTCCATTAAGCTCTTTACATATTTTTTTTAATTCAATTTTGGTTTGCTTATTTATTGTCTTCTTCAATTGATTATTGTACACCGAGGGCTCTAAACAATACCCGTATTTCCATCCCCCCAACCCTCAAAGGGCATTCCTTCACTATTTTAACCCTAGTCAATATGAGCATCAACAAGGTGTTCTAATGAGGATTGACCCCTAGGCTAATGCTTTATCTCTTGTTTGATTCTTAGAGCACTTGAATCATATGGTATGCCTTGTTAGTAAGCCTAGGGTGGCGTGCATTGAATAGAGGAGACTTCATGATATATGGTTCACGAGTTGAGCACTCCTCTTTGCACATCTTTCTAAGAGATCTACCCTTCCAAGTGTTGTTTTGGTTGATTTATCATGTGATATTTACCTTTATAGATGAGCACCCTTGGACTTATTGAGATTTTTATTGTTGTGATAATTTCATGAATATAATTACCCCTAATTTGGTGAAGCACTCCCTTTCTCGTAGTCTTTGGCACAAATATTGAAGCATAGCCTCCCTCATGCATGCCTTACTAGGTTGATTCACCTCTACCCCTATGGTTTTTAAAATCAACTAATGGTTTTGGCACATGGTTTTTTCATATGACACTTAGTTTTGATTATTTTACTAGGAGTATAGCCTCTTGATACAGATTCCCCTAGGTCGTCCCACTTAAGGCTCCTAGTTCGAGCAAATTAATGGCATTAGCACTTGAATTGAACCATTCTTTACACATTTATCTAGGGTGTGTGCATTATTATGTGGAAATAGGATTGGTTTGTTGTGAATATAGGATTGGTTTATTGACCTTTCCTATGGGTTTATTCCTTGGCACACTATTTGAGGTCACCCCGCCATTGGAGGTTGTTATAGTTCAACAAAATTGCAATTTCTTTGCATAAGTTTTTCCTAGGACATCCATTGTTTGACTTGGTATTTATTAATATTTTATTTGGAGGTAATTGTTGAAGATTATCTTGAAGGGTGTTTTGCACAAGGAGAAGATATATTGCACTTCATTCATTGTGACCGCACTATTTTATTATTTTTGTATAAGCATTTTTCATTGGAGAGCCCACTGTACAATGATTTGTTTTTTTTATTTTTCTTGGAGAATAAAGTGGATCTATATTCCACTAACCAATATTTTATTGCAGAGAAGGCATCATAAATCTATATAAGGATTTGCTCTATCCATTTTTAATTGAGGGTCGAATTTGTAGAGATCACCCTTTGGAGCCTAGTTGAACATCTTTTTTAAAGGCAATGCAAGTGAAAGGTTTGTCTTAAGAGGCAATATATGTTCTAGATCTAATTTGCAAAATGTGAATGCTGAAAATTGCTGAAAATTTCTTGCAACAAATATGTTAATCGTTATGAAGGGCTAAATTCCAGGTAACAATGTTATTTTTTTAGAAGTGTTCAATTGTGGGTTATCTCCCTCTTATATCTCTATGTTCATTGTTGGAAATCTTCATGTTGTAGCATTCCTTCACGAGCTGGTTGCAAATTTATATGTTTATCAATAAGCACACCCTCATGTATGTTTTAGAGGTTCACCTTTTATTAGGGTTCCTCCAAGTTAAATTTTTTTTTCTTATGGGCATAAATATAAAAGCAATCGTAGTTCATTATTTCCATCTTTGTTATGTTATTATTTCATAAGAAAACAACCCTCCTAGTTTTATCCTTTAACTCCACTTGCCCAATGGATAGGCACTAGTTTTGGTCTACCCATCCAAATACCTCTAAAGTTAATCATACATATTCCTAGTAAAAATCCCCTTGTGTTAAGGGAGAGGTAGCATAAAGTGAGAGAGGAGATATTGTGATAACAATGGGCAGCCCCTCTTAATTCCTTTGAGGTCCTACTTGTGCATTAAGACTTTGGGGTGTGTGCAAGAAGTTGAGGGTCTCTTTTGGCACGTTAGATGCAATACAAAACTGAAAAAACAGGCATCCATCAACTTGCATAGATATTTTGAGACACTTACACAATGAATCTTGCGATCAGTAAAAAACAAGAAATGTAGGAAATTGAATGACCTTTCCAAATATATGTATTTTTTTCTATTGAAAATGCTGTTAAATATATAAAGTTAGATAAATTTTAACGGGCACTTTTTATTTTTTGGACAAATTATAAGGTATATGTTTTTGTGGGTGCAGCGTCTAAGTGTCTAAATGATGGAATAAACTTACGAAAACCGGTATACATATAGAGAACATATAGGACTAGTGCACGACTATTTTTCCAATAATAAAAATAATATTTTTGATTTTTTTTTAATTATCTAAAAGATCAAACCTCGAAAACGGTACGTCAATTGTGGGTGCAGCATTTGAATGTCTTAATGCAATTATTTGGAAATGGATTTTTTATAGCATGTAGAGGTTGGTGTTCTTTAGTGCACCATATAATTTTTTTGTTAAATGGTTGAGAAACGAAAGAGATATGGACGAAACACTACCAGTGTGTTTTTTGAGTTGAGGAGTGATGACAAAAGATAAATAAGAAAAAAATAGAAAA
>LPNX010390938.1:578-18466 GCA_001517045.1 Pseudotsuga menziesii
ATGCACAGTGCCTTAAGAAACTGTGCATGGAACTACCAACTAAAGAAAAACTTAGAAATATAATTTAACTGCTAGCTATAAAACAACATCTAAACTAGGATTGAACTGATGATGGTGCATGGATGTGTTTCGCATGCACACGCCTTCTGCATGCACATGCCTTGATTCAATATTTTTCCCCTCCATAAATGGCCTTGTGCCCTCATCTTTGTTTGATAGAACAGTTGAAGGAGGCAGTATTGTTTTGTTGTTGTCATTAAGGCTTTTGTATGGACTGTTGTAAAAAATCTATGTTGGAGTACTTTCTCTGTCTGTGCCTAGATCTTCTCTGCTCATTGTTGTCATTAATGGTGCTTTGTTGGACACTTTATGAGGTATATAATCCAAGTCTCCCTCTTATAGAGGAAAGTGCTGTCTACCAACCACAAGATACTCCCTTTACGTTTGGAATCCACCCTCTGCCAGGGGCTTGGGTAAACAGTTAACAATCAATGGTCTTGAAGAAACATAAATCTAGATTTTTGATGTTTCCTTCTGTATTTTGAGTGTTTTGCAGAATCTCTAAGGTGAAAATCTTATGTACAAGGAATACTGTATCAATAACCTGGCAATCTATATTGTACTTAATGCCATCTTCGCTAATCAAAATCTTCTCACACCACATCATGAACTGTTCAGGACTTATTGTAGTAATGAATTCATTTGTATATATAGGGCCAAGACAAGTGTACCAGATCTATAAAATAACAAAGTGAAATTTGCACCAAACTAGGATCTTCCCAAAATGAGTCCTATCTCATTGATGTTGAAATCCAAAACTGGTGGTGCATGCATTAATGCATCTAGGGTAAGTCCCTTTTCTTGGTAGAATCCTTTGATAATTAGAGTAAGAGTCTCATCAAGGTCAACTATCCTTTTGTAACAACCTTCTCAACATTGGAGGAACCCTCCTCCATCATGCCATCTTGCTGTACCTGCTCAGTTGGATTTGCAAAGAGCCTGTAAGGCCATTTTCTTGCACTTCTCTGGGAAAAACTTGACCATATCCATGGTTGTTATCTTTGAATGATGACTTACAAACCATCAAGCTCAGCCAAACACTGTAATCATACAAGAAATCCTGTAAGGCCATCTTCTTGCCCTTCTATGGGAAAAACACGACCATATCCATGGTTGCTTTTGATGGTGACTTGCAAACCATCAAGCTCAGCCATACACTGTAAATCTGTTATACAAGAAATTGAAAGCAGACTCTTCATTAAATGAGGAACATTTAAGACATAATCTAACTCAAGAACATCATCTGAAGGCAATTGGAAATGTCATCATTACCCAACTCCACAAGAATTCCTCCCTCTTGCTCTTGAAACATGCTGAAGATCTTTTTGTTTTAGTTGTATGTCTCAAATCTCCATTATTCACATACCATCCAACCCACAAACTATCCAACCCTTGAACCTCTAGCATTCGACGTCATGGCTATTTGGGTATCTAACTTGGCAATGGAGTTATCCAGACTGGAAGCATATGCACTAATTACAAACTCCTATTTCCGCTTAAGCTTATCCCTCTTCCTCATAGGATATTGAGAGGCATAGTGACTGCGTTTGCCACACTTGATATGATTCAAGTCTTTCTTCCCTGACATGAAGAATTTGANAAACTCCTATTGCCACTTAAGCTTATCCCTCTTCCTCATAGGATATTGAGAGGCATAGTGACTGCGTTTGCCACACTTGATATGATTCAAGTCTTTCTTCCCTGACATGAAGAATTTGATTCTTTCTCCTTGACCTATTGACCCCACTCGACTACCTCCTCCCCAAAACATTCTTGACGAGGGATAGGGTCTGATCCTTCATACTTGTTCTTGACACTAGTTGACAGTCGAGACTTGCTCTCTCTCCAGTTAAAGCATCTCACAATTTCTCGTAGTCAGGTGACTTCCCTTGAGGTCAGGTAACTTCTTAGGTTTTTGTATTTAGATATTTTACAAGATAATGCTAGCTTTATATCAATATCTTTGAACTATATGCATTTCATAAGTTTGAACTATATGCATTTCATAAGTACCCTGAACAACTGTCAATTTTGAAATTAAAACATAAAAATTCATCATGTGAAATCCAATACAGAAACAATTGAGAGNTTTGAACTATATGCATTTCATAAGTTTGAACTATATGCTATGCTAACTTTGATTTTGATGTGATGCAGATTTTAATTTTAATTTGCTGTCACAACAGGTCAGTTTTATGACGACCATTGTACTGCAAAATTACTTGATAGAGTTAGCGATTTGCTAAGATGGCAATAACGCCAACCTGAATTCAATCTGCCAGGGAGGAAAGAAACTCTGTCACTTTTCGTCCAATCTAGTCCTGATCATAAAACTACCACTGGGCCAAAGCCATTGACACCCAGAGAGATAGAGGACTTAAATTTAGTGGAAAAAATACTGTTTGATATATGCGCAGCCTGTCGAGTAGTTTTGCTTCCTTTGCTGGCGGTAGCAGAATCCATGACCTATTTTCAGCCCGCGATTGATTACTTGGGTTGCAGAGCATTTTCTGAATTTAACATATCACCTGGGAGGCCGATAGTTTATTTGGGTTTGCAGAGCATTTTCTGAATTTAACATATCACCTGGGAGGCCGATAGTTTATTTGGGTTTGCAGAGCATTTTCTGAATTTAACATATCACCTGGGAGGCCGATAGTTTATTTGGGTTTGCAGAGCATTTTCTGAATTTAACATATCACCTGGGAGGCCGATAGTTTATTTGGGTTTGCAGAGCATTTTCTGAATTTAACATATCACCTGGGAGGCCGATAGTTTATTTGGGTTTGCAGAGCATTTTCTGAATTTAACATATCACCTGGGAGGCCGATAGTTTATTTGGGTTTGCAGAGCATTTTCTGAATTTAACATATCACCTGGGAGGCCGATAGTTTATTTGGGTTTGCAGAGCATTTTCTGAATTTAACATATCACCTGGGAGGCCGATAGTTTATTTGGGTTTGCAGAGCATTTTCTGAATTTAACATATCACCTGGGAGGCCGATAGTTTATTTGGGTTTGCAGAGCATTTTCTGAATTTAACATATCACCTGGGAGGCCGATAGTTTATTTGGGTTTGCAGAGCATTTTCTGAATTTAACATATCACTTTTCAACAATAGAATTTTTGGGTCAGTTAAAGCTGATGGAAATTTGGATCGTTCTCAAAGATGGTCCAAGCATAATGCTGGAAGTTACATCTGTTTATTCATTAAGCAAGGATGGTGCTGATAGACAGCCTGTGTACAATGCAAGCCTTGGGCAAGATATGAATAATAATTCGAATGGAGGAACTGCAGAGATTGGACAGGGTTTGAATAAGAATTCGAAAGGTGAAACTGGGCATGGAGAATTTGCAGATATTGGGAATTCGAAGGGATCTGTGCAGAATAGCGACTTGGGAAAACTCAATGTGGACATTAAGAATGAGAATTCAGACTGTAAACAGGAGAGTTATTCGAAACTAGATAACCCACAATTGCGTTTGAGTGATTTCTCAGACAATTCTTTGAGAAACAGTTCTCGTTCAAATAGCAGAGAGAGCGGAGAAGAAAAGAGATTGATTCCCGCACCTGTCCTCCAATCTGTTTTCAATGAATTTTAATTTTTTTTTTTAATTTTTTAACAAGCGTCGCTTAAGCGACGGTTCTACTTGTTGCTTAAGCGACGGTAAATGGTTATATCCGTCGCTCGGCCGACGGTTTTTCAAGCTTTTATGTAGTTTTTTTAAAAAAAAATATTAACTCGCCGTCGCTTTTTCGACGCCTTTTTGGATCTCCGTCGCTTATCCGACGGTTGTAGGTGTCGCATATCCGACGCCATACGTTGATATTCGTCGCTTAAGCGACGGTTATGAAGGCTTTTTTCAAATTTTTTTTTCTACCATCGAAAATATTCTGTCGCTTAAGCGACACGTGACATTTAAGCGACGGTTACATAGGTGTCGCTTAAGCGACGGTTATTTAAGTGTCGACTAATCGACGATAAGTTTCCGACGCTTAAAAAAAATTCAAAGTGTCGTACATGCGACAGAACAGTGTCGAAAATCCGACATGACGGCCGTCGGATTTTTGGTCAAAATGTAGTAGTGTGTATAGTATGCTTGTCTTGTTTACTTGTTGTTGAGGAAGTGATTTATCAATTCAAGCTGAAGTTGGAAAGTTCAACGGGGATCTACTTCAACTGTATGGAATAAGGTACGAGGTATGATCCTTTAGTGTTAGATATTTGATTTCTATTGCATATTGTAAATGATTGATTTTTGGAGTCAAACTGTCTGTTGTGGTACCCCAAGCCATAGGAATTTCTCTCCGTAACAGGACTTCCCCACACTAGTAGAACCTATATAATTAATTGGAGCTAGAAGATCAAATGTGCCCATCAATAATGCATACATTCCATCTCCTAAGCTCTCTGCAATAGGTTTGGAATGATCAACCAAAGGTACAGTGGACTCATTAGATTCCATGTAGCCTTTTAGAGTAAAATTGAGTTGGTCAACAGTAACCAACTTCCCTTTGTGTGGAAATGATTGATTTTTGGAGTCAAACTGTCTATTGTGGTAACCCAATCCATAGGAATTTCTCTCCGTAACAGGACTTCCCCACACTAGTAGAACCTATATAATTAATCAGAGCTGGAAGATCAAATGTGCCCATCAATGATGCATACATTCTAGCTCCTAAGCTCTCTGCAATAGGTTTGGCCTGATCAACCAATGGTACAGTGGACTCATTAGATTCCATGCAGCCTTTCTGAGTAAAATTGAGTTGGTCAACAGTAACCAACTTCCCTTTGTGTGGAAACACTAGCACTCGAAAGACGGTCGATGTAATAGCAGACATGGCATAAGTCCAGCTTCTTCCCAAGTGAAAATTATAGTCCAAAGGTGCATCAATCACCTCCACCTCAACAGACGCCACTTTCCTTGCCAGCTTAATTTCAAAATCCAGTAGGATAGCATGCGGATGGAATGACCTTCCTTCGAAAGTAGTAAGCAGGGTGTTTGACGGGACTAGCTCTGGGGATCTAAGAGATTTCCAACATGACAAGGACATAACACATGTAGAAGAACCCTCATTGACAACTGCCCTTCCAATGGTATTCCCACCATGGATGACATCTATCGATAAGGCTACATGGTAAGTTAGGCCAATTTTGACATCATACAAGTGAAATTTTGCCATGAGAATCAATGAGTCCATACTGCCTAAGGCTGCTAAGAGTGCATCTCGCTGGATAGGACAACTCTGTAACACCTCTAAAGCCGACATTGCACAAGGTGTCTGGGCTAAGTCTTCAACTACGGAGTAGTTGGATGTAGCCCTAGCATTAGGATTATGCAAGGTCTTCTTAAAGACACCTTTTGGTATCTTGGGCATAATTTCAACAGGTTTCTCGATTGTGAGAGGGTTAGAAGTTTCACCTATGGACTTACCCATCTCCGAGGTCTCTTTTTCATAGTTATTATTCCTAGTCTGTAGAAAAGTTTGAGATTGAACCATGTTGATATAATTGGGGTTAGGGGCATTTGGGGTGCCCCATGCTGCATTCGAAGGTGAAGCATAATTTGTCCTTTGGGAAAAGTATCCTTCAGGACAACCAGTTGTTGAGATTTTAAGAGCTTCTGATCTTGCTCCATAAGGGGACAAAGATGGGTGAGGTGATCTTCATGGCACAACTTACATGGTAATTTCACCTTCTTCTTTTCTTTCTTGCCCCCATCAACATTATTTGCGGGTTTCTGCTTGTTTTGATTTCGCTGCCCTTTCTTTTCTCTCTTCTTTTTCCCACCGGGCTGCTGATTTCTCTTCTGAGACATCTGTGCAAAAAAATATTTTGGGGTGAGGGGGCAGCCTTTGCTACCTCCACCATAGAATATTTGACGGACAGTTGATGGAGCTGTTTGGCCAAAGATTCTACAGTGGGAGAATTAACGGAACCAACCACACCATCGGCATGGGGTCTGGGATTAGGTTTCTTTGCATCGTGTGTTGGCCTCTATGCCTCAGGGACAATTTCGTATAAGATCCTAGGCTGAAAATAAATCAAATCAAGCTTTTGGGCCCCGAGGATAGCTTCTTCTTCACTCGTCACTCCTAGAGTGGATACGTCCTTAGATATATAAGGCAATAGCAATTTAAGGAACCATTCTAATAAGAACTTAGGAGGAATAGTGTCTTTAATAAGGCTCTTCCGCCTCCTCCACTCCTTGATGTGATTCGAGATATGGGTGGCCTTGTTCTACCAGAAGGTAGATAACAAGGCTGTTCCGAAATCATATCAGACAGGAAATTGGAATTGACTAAGGAAAGCATTAGCCAAGTCCTAAAAACTGCTGAACGCAACAGATGTCAACTCAATGTACCATTTTGCTGCACTACTCGTCAAGGTTATTTGGAACAAAATCAACCAAACTGAATCTTCATTCAGTAAGTTGGAAGAGCGCCATAAATGGAAAGTGGTGGCATGAGCCCCAGGATCTTCACCAACTTTTCCTTCGAATTTTGGGATGTCCGAAGTCAACTTGGTAGGTACAGGTGGCTAGGAGGGATCATGCCTCACCGGGTAATTCATCAGTTTAGACCGTAATATGGCAAGTTTAACGTTGCTAGGAAAGCAAGCTTAGGTATAACCGAAGCACTAAATTTACCAGTTTGGTGATTAGAGGGACCTGCCCCCATGTTCCCATATGTGAAGGTGGGGTTGCCCCTTGCTGCCGGTTGTGAAGTGGATGGATTGCTTTGAAAAGGGTTCCATCCATAGGCCACAGGATTGTTCATGTAAGGTGTAGTATAAGAGGTTTTGGTTGCCCTAGTCAAAACTAGGGTTTGAAATATAGGAGCATGTATCCCTCCACTAAAAAACGAAAAGGGAGAGCTTATGAACGGAGAAGAAACCAGGGTTTGGAAACCTTGACTGTAAGGGTTAGTGTTTCCAAATTGCACCCCTACATAAGAGGGCGTAGGGCCTACGTATGGAGTGGATGGGGGAATGTGCCCCCCATTCCAAGGAAATCCTTGGACAAAAGCCGAGGATCCTATCAGACCACTCTGGGAAGTGTGTGCGAAGGAGGTAGGTATAGTAGGTACACTAGGAATCCCAGTGACCATTCCACTAGAGGCACCTGCTAGACTTGTGGGAGCCGATGGTTGAACCACTTGGCTCGTGGGTGTTAAGGGCATAGTAGGTATGTTTGTTCTAGGGGTACTAATTGGGGGAGGTATCACCCCTTCAAACGGAGTGGCTGAGGTGAAGGTAAAAGAACATTCTCTTGCAATAGACATTGTCTTGCCCACAGGGACACCAATCACGGGTGGATCAAAAGGACAAACCTGAATGATCACTGGATCGTTTAAATTAGTTAGAGGTGTATTAAAATTTCTTGCAAACTCGTCAGCCTGCAAGTCTTCTATCTCAACTGTGTTTAAATTAAGAGGGTTTTCCCTAAGTTCTGGTTCACTCGGAACTTCACTGAATCCTATCGGTTCAAATAAACTATCCGTGTCCAATCTTCGCCTTTGAGGGGGAGGTGGAGGTTCCAATGTGATAAGAGGAGGAAGGTTTTGCAACCTTTGATACATTTTGATTAGTTGGTCCTACATGATTGTAAATTTGAATTTTCAAACCCTAAGGTTAGCTAAACACAGACAAACCACATAGCAATCACTACGAAAATTCCTAAAGTCTCAATAGTCAGAAAGGGTAAAAGATATGCTTTCCCGAAGAAAGTTGAAAGACAATTTCTTGGCGTCCTTGAAGAGGTTCTTAGGCACAAGTGGAGGAATCACCCATCGCCCTCCAACACTTTCAACAAGGGTTACCTTCCAAGCCCATCCAAGGTGAACCAGAAATAGCCTTTCGATTTACCTGTGCATGAACCCTAGATGTCAAGAGACTAGAGGATACCTTAACTATACCATGCCCAATTCGTACGCATGGGCAGGGTAGTTTAGCCTGAAACTCTGTCTAGGGAAGAATCCTTAGATGTGTAAAAACCTTGGTTTACATTTCGACAAGGAATTGGAGGGTTATCTTCTCAGTCCAATGCCTCCACACGGCCTCGTGCTTGACTCCCGTTTGAGAGGAGCGTCCCAGATACTATTGATAAAGAGAAGGATTTACATATCGATTGGCCCACTATGTCTGAATTTAAATACTTATGGGGAGTTTACAATTCTTATCCCACAAGTCTATCCTAAGCTATTAGGTGTATGGCCCTATAAAACAAAAATTACTAATAAATTTTAATTATAGCGTTCGTTTTAAGGGATATTTTTTACTCATAAGGCAAGTGGAGTGAAAGACTATGATGTTATTGACTCGATAAGAAATGTAAAAATAACAGGTGTATAAATAAATTTCAAAGCAAATGATCACTACTTAAAACAATCTTCTCTTTTTTTTTTTTGTAAATATAAACTGATGAAAATGCAACTAATAAAGAGAAAACTAAGACTATATTTTGTAATTTTTGAGATCTTATTTTAAAAATTGAAAATAAAACTTTCTATGCACAATTATTGAGTATGCTTGAATAAATTTGTGGAAATTGAACCCAGGTGTTAGAACAATTACACTCACAACAATTGCCAATTACACATGAAAATTACTCACAAAGGAGACTGAATAATGGAGCAGAACACTAATCTGTATTGAATAAGTCTACAATAGCCAAACCTATGAAGTCATAGGCTGCCACAATAAATAATTACATGAGAGATTTTAATGCATAAGGATTCCATTCGAATTTGTTCAAAAGCAGGCTTACTAAATCTAAGCAAATCCCCCATAGGTGCATAAAGCAGTTTCCAAAACTGTCTAGGAGCTCACGAATTGGTAAAATCAATTAGGTAAGCTAATAGGTGGTGGAAGGACAACTCATACATGATTTTCTTAGGAGAACAGGGTGGACGATGATGAGGACAAAAAACAAGTTAACTTCACCTAGTCAAACTTTCCCAATTGCCTTAAAACTCAGAAAAAGCAGGCAATAAAGCAGAAAAAGCAGACATGTGCTAGGGAGGCCAAGAATAAAGAATATTTGAGTCCAAGTGGTTTCCCAAGTGCTCCATGACTCAAATTTAGCAAGTTTGACCACTATGGATGTGTGAAGGACAACTTGCATAAGGTGGAATATGGAAACTAGGCAAATAAGACAAAAATTGGATTAATTAATGTCTAAGGTAGCTAACTATGGGTTGATTATTCTAACACCCCCCCTTAAGCCTGAATTATGAGTAAAATATCAAAAAATTATAGGGCCTAGAAACAATCCTTAGTCACCCTTTACATACTGCATGTCCATTTAACCAAGGAAAGAGGAAAAAACCTAGTGGGAAAAATCATCTCTTAAACATGGACAGTAAAACAAAATTTGGAAATCTTTTCATCACTCATGCTTCACAGCATGATCAGAAATCCCCAGCAGTGATTTGAGATTGCTGAATGTCTTCTCACAAAAAACTTTGGTGAATGTATCTGCTACTTGTTCTAAAGATGAATAGAAGAGTAGGTGAATGGTGCCATCATGCACAAGCTGTCTGATGTAGTGCATATGGATCTCAATGTGTTTGGTTCTCTGCTTCTAAACTAGATCATTGCAGATTTGAATGGTACTCTGATTATCATAGTAGATAGTAGTTGAGTATTCTGATTCGAAGCCACACTCACCAAGTAACCCCTGCAACCATAAACATTGAGTTGTTGTATTTACAACTCCTCTGTACTTTGCTTCTATAGATGAGAGTGCAATGGCACTCTATTTCTTGCTTGACCAGCTGATTGGCCCTTCAGCAAGCATGAACACATATCCTGATGTTGACTTTTGTTCTGTGTTGTCACCTGCCCAATCACTGTCAGTAAACCCAATCAATTCAAGATCAGATTTAGCTTTGTAGAAGATCCCATGAGTCCTTGTTCCCTGAACAAAGTTAAGGATCCTTTTGGCTGCTCTCCAATGGATCTAATGAGGCTGATCCATGTATCTTGAAGCCACACTTACTACATAAGAAATATCAGGTCTAGTATGTGTAATATACAGCAAACATCCAATCAATTTCCTATACAGTGTATTGTTTACCATAGGTGAAGAATCAACTTCTTCAAGCTTAACTCCTGAAAGGAAAGGAGTCTTGCTTGGCTTGCAATCCTTCATATTGAATTTGTTCAGAAAATACAAGGCATACTTGGACTAATGTACTTTGATTCCTTCTTTGGTTTGAGCAATCTCGAGCCCCAAGAATTGGATCAATAAGCCCAAATCAGTCATTGAGAAGGCATGGTTCATTGCATCCTTCAAGGAGGCAATTTCATCCTTTGAGCTTCCTGTAATGAGAAGGTCATCAACATACAAAAAAATGATCATTAATGAACCATGAATCAGCTTCAAATAGACATTTGGATCTGAATTGCATCGAACAAAATTCAGTGATAGAAGAAAGCTATCAATCTTGGCATACCAAGCCCTGGGGACTTTCTTAAGCCCATACAATGACTTCCTTAGCCTGCACACAAGAGATGGGTTAGTATAAAATCCTTGAGGCTGATGCATGCAAATATCTTTAGTGAGATCTCCATTCAGGAAAGCACACTTCACATCCATGTGGTGTACCTCCCACTGCTTTGAAGCTGCAATAGGTAAAGCTAGCCTGATGGAGTCCATCTTTGCCACTGGTGCAAAGGTCTCATTGTAGTTTATTCCATGTACCTATGAGTATCCCTTGGATACCAATCTATCCTTGTACTTTATAGGTGAACCATCAGTAGCAAATTTCATTTTGTAAACCCACTTACACTGAACTAGCTTCCTCCCTGGGGGAAGATCAACCAGCTCCCAAGTGTTGTTCTTATGGAGTGAGCTGAACTCTTCTTTCATGGCTGTTTGACATATTGGATAATTTTCTGCATTTTCATATGTCTATGGATCTGATTCAACCATTATATATCATTTCTCTACAAACATAGGATCTTTCATGCACAGATCACTCTCAAACTGAGATCTATTCCTCTTAGGATCATTGGGATTTCTAGCTAGTTCTCCAGCTGCATGAATGGTCTTTGCTTCCCATTTTGGTCTTGTAGGACTATTAGGATCTACAATTAAATCATCATTATTATAAATATCAAAATCAGCAAGTTCAACTATCTCTTCACTTACATTCAAAGGTTCTGGTGGTGAAGAGGTTTCTCCAACTTCCTCTGCTGCTAGGGGCTCTTCTTGAAATTGAACACACCTTTCAATGAAGGATTTTTTTGTGCTCAAATTGATCATCTTGTACCCTTTTGAATCTTTAGAGTACCCAACAAATAGACACTCTTGGATTTTGGGCTGCAAAGCCTTCCTCTTTTCTGTTGGAATTCTAGCCCAAGCCCTTGAGCCAAAAATCCTAAAATGGGTCACATCTAGCTTGTGCCCAATCCATGCTTCCAAAGGAGTCATACCATCAAGCTGTTTATGAGGCATGCTATTCTGGATATAGGCTGCACATTTTATAGCTTCGGCCCAAAACTTTGGTGGAAAATTCTTAGCCTCCATCATGCAGGTTGCCATCTCTTTCAGTGATCTGTTCTTCCTCTCAACAACACCATTCTGCTGTGGTGTGTAAGGGATAGAATGTTGCATCTGAATACCTACATCTGCACAATATTTAATGAACTCATATTTGACATACTCACCACCATTGTCAGATATGAGGACCTTGAGTTTCCTCCCAGACTGGTTTTCAGCCAAAGCCTTAAAGACTTTGAAGAGGCCAAAAACTTCAAACTTGTGTTTCAGGAAGTAAACCCAGCAATACCTAGAAAAGTCATCTATGAATGTCAATGCATATTTTTCCTGACTCATTGACATATGAGGAAATGGGCCAGCAACATCACTATGGATCAACTCAAGAGGTGCAGAGGTTCTCTCATGACTAGCTTTCTCAAATTTATGCTCTGGGTGTTTTCCTAGGATGCAACCTTGACATACTCCTTTGGAAAACTTAATCTTGGGTAACCCTATGACCATTTATTTTTCACTAAGATTAGAAAGATACTTGTAATTTAGGTGGCCAAATATTTCATGCCAAATCTTGCTTGCCTCATTAGCATGAATCAGAAGAGCAGAGGAGTTTGAGTAGGGTAGGAAGTGTGAGAACATGTATACCTTCGAAGTGTGATTTGCAGCTCTTTTTGCAATGACTTTACCACTTGAGATCTCTGTGATCTCAGCTTCATCAAGGGAGAATATGAACTTCTTTGGAGACCCTGTGTGGGTCATCTGATACACTGATAATAGGTTAGAGGCAAGACCTAGAACATACAATACATTGCTGAACTTACCATGGTCAAGATCAATCCTCCCTTTGCCCAAAATTTCAGTGAGAGATCCATTTCTCAGTACAATTGGTGGACCTTTCGACATGTCAAATGAGGTGAATGCCTCCTTGGTTGAAACCATATGTCTTGAAGCTCCAGAATCAGTGATGAAACTAGGTGAGCTTGATGTGCTAGAAACCAATGCATGAACTCTCTCTCTGTCTTCTGAATTTGATCCTCCTTCCCTCTTCTTTGAGCTATTTGGAAGGGAGATGCCATTCTTCTCTAGGAGTTGGGTCAGCATGTCTATTTGCTTCTTCATGCAGGAGCTTTCAGAATGATTGCCCTTGCTGCAGTATGCGCACTTGCTCATTTCTCCTTTGTTCTTCTTCTTCTGGGTGTTCTTCTTGGAACCTTGAGGATCCTCTGGAGACTTGTTCTTGTCTCTCTTTTGCTCAGGTGGCTTCTTAGCTTTCTTCTTGCTTTTTGAATCCACCCTCAAATCTCCAACAACCAGAGCTTGGTCTTTGGAAGGTTTGATGGTGCCCATCATCACCAATTTATCTTGTTCTTGTGTGAGAGATTCCATGAAATCTGCAAGGCTAGGAATTTTCCAGGCTCAAGCTGTCAACTTTGTGGCTTAGAAGGTCGAAAAAAACACTGAATAGTCAGGGCCAAGCTTCGCGAGTATGGCCAAAACTAGTTGCTCATCCTTCTTTTCGATCCCACATTGTTTTAGCTGCAAAACAAGTGCTTTGAACTTGGAAAAATAGATTTGCAGGGATTCAAAGCTATTGGGACTCAGGGAGATCAATTCATTTTCAATTTGATGTCCCCTCATCTCATCTATCTTACCACAGAACTCAACAAGCTTCTCCCATACTTCATTTGGTGATGTCAATCCATCAAGATGGAAAAGGAGGTCTTTGGATATGCTCAGACACAGGAGACCATATGCCTCATCCCTCCTGTTGTGCCATTTAATCTTCTCTGTACCTGCATTAGGCTCTGCTTCTATTGCCATAGTCACTCTATAGAGGCCTTTCACTCTCAACAGTATCTCCATCTCTGCTTTCCATTCAAAGAAGTTAAATGGAGTCAAGATGATCTTCTGAGATTGATCCATACACTACTACATTTCGACCAAAAATCCGACGGCCGTATTGTCGTATTTTCAACACTTCCCTGTCACATATACGACACTATGATTTTTTTTTAAGCGTCGGTGGCTTTTCGTCGGTTATCCGACATCTCTCCATTCCATCGGTTAAGCAACAGCTCAGTTTACCATTAGTTAAATGTAAAGCATCGGTTATCCGACATCTAATTTATATTAGATTTTAAAAAAATCACCTGCAAACCGTCGCTTTACGGACGGGGTTAAATTTAAGGTGTCGGTTATCCGACATCTAATTTATATTAAATTTTTTAAAAATCACCTGCCAATTGTCGCATTACTGATGGGGTTAAATTTAAGGCGTCGGTTATCCGACATCTAAAGCGTCGGTGAAGCGTCGGTTAAGCGACGGATATTAGTGTTTTAAAAAAAAATCACCTACAGGTCGTCACTTAATCGACGGCTGTAAGTGTTTAAAAAAAAAATTACCATGGATTTGTATAACAAAAGTGCAAAACAGACCTCTCCAGTCTCAAGATGGCAGACTTCAATAGTGTAGACTCTAGAGTATATTGCAAGATTCAAGAAACTAAAAGTTGGTATTATTATATATGTTGGCAAGGAAAAATCAAATTTGAAATATGTGAGTATTGTTCTATATAATCTTTCTCCTACATTCAAAAATGTTGCTATCGTCTCTTACAGCACGTCTCTTTTTCTCAACCCCTGCTTCACCTACTTTATAGGTTGTGTTTTCTTACCTTATCAAGCATCAAGACACCTTGAGGAATTTAGGTTAACGACCCTTTAGAGATCAAGCCTATCATTTGGGAGTCTCCTCCGCAAGCATGAGTGTGCAAAGGAAACACCCAAATCCTCAAAGAAGAAGTGGACATCATGCTCTCATTTCCATAAGGAAGGACATTCCTTCAAGAATTCTTTCATCCATCTTTAAAAAATTGAAGAAATTCCTAGGCAAAAAACTAGCAACAATGACCTCTTTAAGGACAAGGATGGTTTGTCAAACTTGCAAATTTAGTTGTTCACTCTGCCATGTGGTCTTCAACTTCTTCACAGGAATGGATTGAAGATTCTAGGACTACAAGAGATGTGATGAAGCCAATTAATTACTGAAGTAGAATTAAACAAGAAAAATGATAACATTCCCAATGGTTTGACCCAACATTGCATAGGTATGGATAGCACCTGCTAAAGAAAATCAGATCCATACTGCAAACTTGTCATCTGAAGGTCATTAGTTACTCTAGTTCTTTTGAGCACCTCAGCAAACAAATATTAACTATAATAGGGGTAGGGAATCCCACAATGTGGATAGGAATCCCACAATGTGGATAGGAATCTCTAAAAAATAAGCTCAATGCCCAATTGTAAAGTTCACTGAATATTAAAAATGGAAAAGTTAGGTGGCAGATCTTCAACAATATGGTTTTTGTCTTAATGGACAAACAAAGATAAATATTGCAGTGTCTCAACAAACTATATTCACTAATTTAGGACAACAAATGCAATGTATAACCAACCCTGTTAGATGGAAGCTGCAAAAGAATCATTTCTTGTAAACATCAAAGTAAAAAAATAAGATCTCAAATTGAGTCATCCAAAGTTCAAACACTGCATTTAGTAATTCTGTGTAGGAACAGAACTTCCAAAGGCTCCTTTCTAATATCAAACAAAGTGTGATTACTTGTCAATAGAGCTAGTATTCCCTGTTACCTTTTTCTGCATTTCAAATAACAACTTGATGTTTTTATCTATCACAATACTTGGAGCATGACTATCTTCTGAAAGAGGAACAGTAGCCAAGATGAGCTGCAACCAACCAAAATTTCACTCAATTCAAGGATCTTCACTCTAGATACAAAAGATAAAAAATGTCAGAAAGGTCCAGAATTATTTAATCCCCTTTTTCTATTTTCACAGATATATAATCCTTATTGCCCTGACTTTTCAAATGGTTCTCCAATAATCTAGTTATCCTTGAACCCTTTTTGTACTCAAAGAAAAAGCACTCCACACTCGTTATCTCATTTTTTTATACTTGAACTCCATCGTGCTCGATCAATAACCTTAACCTTATTTTTCTTAAATCAAGGGTGCAATCATTGATATTTGGACATATGTAACCTTTTATTATTTGGCTTCTCTTTAAATGATTTTAATACTTTTTTAATCCTCCCCCCGATTTACATTCTATTCCAATCCTACTTTTGACAACTTCAATTTTGGTGGGCAATATATATGGTTGCAAACTATTCTCACACAAAAATCACTACCTAGATCAGACTATAAGAAATGCATATCAAACAAAAGAAGGAAATAAACCATAATCCACTTTCATCCTCTGGGGTTTCTGAATCCTATTTAACAAAATGTTCTATTATGTCTTTGTAAAGATCAGTCACAGCCAAACAAAAATAAATCATGCATGAATCATCATTCACAAAATGCACAGAGAACAAAGAAAGACAATAAACTATTTGTGTCCACTTGGATTTATGAAAGAATGCTTATCCATTCCTATTTAATTACCTGTTCTATTCTGTAGAAAGGAGCCAAGTGGGTGTCAAAGAACTCCTTTTCTTCTGCTGCCTTGCTTCCAGGGCCAACCCACAGCTACAAAACCAAGTATAATTTACGTGAGATCTTATGACATCTAAAGGAAACTTCAATATTCCTATTACATGTACTAAACATCGAATTCTTTGTCTCATTTAATTTACAGTACAAAATGTCACTGTTCTTTCATCAAATCTGCAAGAGAATGCTGACTGGATCAATAAATCACAAGAACATCTTCATAACCTCAACTCCACAAAAGCATTTGAGTCCTACATTATACATTGCTTCGCCCCTCAAAGTAATGTGTGCAAAAGTGATATTAGACTATGGCGACTGAACTCATAAACATGGATTTACAATTGCCATGCTTTAAGCAGTAGGCATACACCCTGTGATCTCACTTTACAAAGAGAGCCTCAAATTTATTAGATCAAAAAATTTGTTTTAGAACCAGTGGGTTAAATTTGTTTTACAAAGCACATACTTATACAACCACCAAGCAATTGTTTTAGAAGCAGTGGGTTAAATTGGAGCCTCTTCCTCTCCATCTTTGGAAGAAGGAAAGTGCTTTCGAGTTTCCATTGGAACCGACTGATTTTCAGAAATTTATATTCAATCAAAATCATAATGTCTTCTTATACAAGTGGAGAGGAACAGACATTACATAACCTCATCCCATTTATTTTTAGTAAAAGTAAAGAACTTTAATGTACTATATTTATGTAAAGTAAATTCTATTTACTTGAGAGTGACCATTATTATTAATTACACTAGCATCCTCCCTTAATGGTCATTCTAGAAAATACGCCAAGCTTATCTCTAAATTTGACAAACTTATCCGGAGTGAGTGGCTTGGTGAAGATATCTACAGAAATTTGTATTCAATCAAAATCATAATTACTTCTTATACAAGTGGAGAGGAAAAGACACCACATAATTTGACGAGTCTTATAATCTTAATAATCGTATCCCAAGGCCCATTTGTACCATCTCTTTTGTACACTGTATTCTTTCTAGAACACGTTGAATAAATGTGGAGGTACTTCAGATGTAGAAGAGAAGTGGGTGAATCACATCAGAAGAATTTGTTCCTTCAAACTTTCCTTCGAGTTGAGAGTATTTGCTTGGTTGTTGATTTACCAGGGTCTACACTCTAGGGAGTAACTGTATTGGTCAGGATTTACTGATGGGGTCAAAGGTTGGCTAGAACTATTGTTTGAAGAGGGATGGAGAATAGGGGTGAGGCTTCCGAGATGGAAGAATCTCGCCACCAAATAAGGTGTGGCTTTAAATAAATGGGTTCTGATGGATGGACAGTTTATCCTAGTCGTTATGAGGGAGCTAGGAGATGGTGTATGACGATGCAGGTCCTAAGGGGCTAAGATAGCTATCTAGGGATGATAATTAATGTAATATTCAACCAATGATCCTATAATAACCTGTTATAATGGCATACATTATGCTTTGGGAGTGATTAAAAACACTGTCGTGTAATTTTCCAGTAGAAAAGATATAGCATCTGCCGTCACCTGATGGAAGAGCAAGCAATGTTGTTGTATGCTCTTTGTCAATTATGGTATGGGAATTTATCGAGGAATTAGTTATTGAAAATGATCAACATTCATATGCACGAAATGAATCTAAGCTATCCAAATTGGATTCCTGGACAGCCAACATAGATTCCCTCTACTGGTTTAAGCTGAGTACATAACTTGAACAGTGAAGACAGCAAATGGATGCCCAAATTTGTTCTCCTGGAACCCCTTTGTTAATCCATAATGTAATCAGTTGCTATTCTAATACAAAACCAGGATAATATTTTATTAAAACCC
>LPNX010390938.1:19658-35283 GCA_001517045.1 Pseudotsuga menziesii
TTCCTTTATGTATTAAGAGATTTAGGCAGCAAACATGAAATAA
The DNA here is from genome assembly GCA_001517045.1 of Pseudotsuga menziesii. Classification (NCBI taxonomy): domain Eukaryota; kingdom Viridiplantae; phylum Streptophyta; class Pinopsida; order Pinales; family Pinaceae; genus Pseudotsuga; species Pseudotsuga menziesii. The sequence goes on from LPNX010390938.1 coordinate 19,702, forward strand.
TTACATTGAATACACAATAAAAATTTGCTTTTAAAGAGTACGCACTAGGCAGTATGATCAAACTACAATAAGAAGAGACATGATGTCTAGATCAACATTGTACATCTGATTCCCAATTCTCTCATGTGCATTAAAGGCATTTGAAACTGCTTGTTGAGCTAAACTTGAAGATGATTCTAGTATGATTAAAATCCTTTAGTGGATATTGGACAGAGAAGTCTCCAAGGTTGGATCCTGAATACCTACATCCAAATCCGTTGATTGATAATCTTATTTCTTTTATGAGAAAAGACAAGATTGGGATATAAGTTTAGAATATTTTCATCTTTCTTTGAACCCAACCTATTATGCTTTATCAAGAGGATAAAGCCATGGCCCACAAGCACTTAATTTTTCTTTGGTGGTGAAGAGCTAGACACTTGTGATCGAATACAAAGTGCTGGGCATTGCAACTCCTCTACACTTGCTCTATGAATGGTCCGTCACTACAGAAGTGCCAAAATACTCCTATTGTTAATGGCTGTGAAATTTGCACAATGCACAATCTGGATGTGTTAAATGTACTAAAATAATGCAATTGGTAGCTAGCAAGATGCATGACTACAGGTAACATAGAACAATTATGCATTAAATGCAAAAATTGCATTGATGCAGAACACTTAAACTCATTATAACAAACTAGTGGAACATTCAGAATAAAATTGTAAATGAATCATGAAACATCAATAATCATGTTATGTACGGATACAAACAAATACATCAAGAAGAAATAATTGCTCTAATGTAAACTTCTACTAAATAGTAGAAAAATGCAGTCTAGTTGGCTTTCACCCTGTTTACAAAGAATAAGGTACTTCTATTTATAATGGCTCAATGGGCTCTCTATAGTGATTCTATTTATAATGGAATTTTGCCTCCTTTAAGAGAAGTACTTCTATTTATATTCCCCTCAATGGGCTCACCATGTAACAATGGCTCTGGAAGACAATGTGAGATCAAATTTTGCATATAAGTTCATTTCATTGATGAAATGGATTGTGATGTAGTCCCATTAGATGTCTGTAACATAACCTTTGACATCACTTATTTGTGGGATCACATGGCCATATAACCTCAAATTACAGCATAAATATAGATTGATTGAAGATGGAAATCCATTTCTAGTTAATGCTTGTATAGATGACTGTCTAAAATAATCCATTTCTAGTTAAATATAGATTGACTTTCACACCGTCCACCATTCATTTGACTATCTGCAGTGGATTATTTTAGACCTTAGAGACAGTTTTTAAACCAGCTATGAGGATGTACTAGAACTAGCTCTAATTGGGAAGGTGAAGAAAGTAGGAAAGAAAGGAAGATCCAAGAAGGGTCAAAAGAAGAAAGAAGACTCATGGTCTTCTAACCAGAAGAAGAAAGATTTGACTCTTGAGCCATATCAAGTGCTTCAAGTGCAACAAGCATGACCACTTTATTTGTTTGTAGTTTTTAGTTTATTTCATGACATGGGTATTCTGAGAAGCCAACAGTATTATATTTTTTTGTTTGGCATTTATTTTATTAGAGAGATATATAATAGAATATTTATGGGAAACTCCGGGATTTGCATAAAAACATTCAGCTTCCGTTTATCTCCTATCCCGTCGGTTTTCTGGATCGAGGATGCTAGTAACAAGCAGCCAAAATACCAGATGGTAACCCAAGGGATTCATGGGGTTTCATCCTGAGGCCTCTGTGAACTTTGCACAAGAGCGTCTACCAATAGAGCTAACCATTGGGCGATTAGTTTGCCCCTCTTTATTATTATTATATCTCTGCATTTCTTTATCTAACCAAAAGATTCCTCATTTTGCAGTCACCCCTTGAAGGTCCACATGGGAGTTTACTTCCATGTGGTTCTGCTAACCAGGCATGGCTGTCTGTTGATCTGGTAGAGGTATTGTGCCATATGGCAGAGATTGGGCATGGGGGTGCTGTGCATGCATTGCTTGAGTTTCCTATTAAGCACTGTTTAGAGATATTGTTAATTGTCATTGCCCAAGTTAAGGTAAAATGCAAGGTCTTAATGCTTTTTTTTCCTCTTGAAGTTGTTTTATGTTTGTTGAGCACATTATTGCTTTATGGTGACTAAAAGGAATGTAACACTATTCTCCAGACTGCATTTAATCAGCTGCAGCATGAAATATTCGCTGCCCTTTTCCCATCATATCTTGTTGGTACCAATCCTAATTGTACCATTCTCCTACATCAGCTATGGCTTGTTGATCATGATATAGTTCTCTGGGGTATGATGGATCTCCATGCTAAGGATCCTAGCTGCATATCAAATATTTTAGATGCATGCCAAGAGATAAAGGTAAGTGCTTGCAGTTAAACGCAATATAGTAGATAGATATAAGATCTGTATCTGTCATAGATAGTGTCCAACGTTCTGGACCTATTGTCAATCTCTCTTTGGAGACAACTGCAATACTCTTCAAAGTGAGTTATTTTTTTGTGATTTATGGACATGTTTCAGCATGAATTATGGTATCTTGTTTCACTCTAAGTATTGGGTTATTCAGGTTATTCAAGCTAATGTGGGCCAGTTAGCATCTCGAGATCTTGCTGAGGAAATGAAACGATTGCATTCTGCAACCGTCCATGTTAATCCATGCTTATTGAGTGTTGGGGCTTCAGAACAGTCATCATCTGAGGTCTTTGCAGCTGATATTGAGGAAGAGGCAAACTCTTATTTTCAACAGACATATATTGGACAGTTAACAATGGATGATGTAATAGAAAAGCTTGCACATTTCAAGGAGTCATTTGAGAAGAGGTATCTTGTTTCCTGACCTATAAATAAAGCTAATAGTGTTCTTAGCTATAAAGCTTTTCCTGATTAAATTGTCTTTTGACATTGGAGGTTTTCTAGTGTGATCTGTTTCTATTTGATCTTATTCTAACAAAGATTGTCACATGCCCTACATGTAGGTTGTACTTAAGACATGGGGAAACATTTCCTGACGAGTCCTCAAGCCCTTGGGGCATGGGAAACAAGGGGAACACACCCCCAACACTGGGGGACACATCCCTATGGGACATTATTAAAACCATAGCTAAGTCTCTCTAGGCTTAAGCAATAACTTATTAATGTCTGAAAAATATAAAAGAGTTTGCAATTCGTCAACAACATGGTGAACAACATGGTGGACGCAAATCTAGGCAAAATAAAAATGGATTATGAAATGGCAGATATTATTGCAGATAGTATGGTTTCTTCATCAAGCTTTATAGGCAGTTTTTTTAATCTAAATTTTGGGAGGGAAGCTCTTCAAAGCAAAGAATGCAAGCCTTGATTTAGATGACACATTCACCCTTCCTTGATAATAAAGTCACTGTAGGATGCAATATGAGTTTCATTCACAGGTTTGCTGGAAAAGTCTTTAGGTCTGCGACAGGCTTCCACACACAATTTTGCTGGAAATGCCATTTTGAAACCTTCCATACACAGTTTTGTTGGAAACGCCTTATAGAAGCATTTAAGGATTTAAGGATAATACAGGCTTACCAGGCCTGCCTGAGAAGTTTCTTTAAAGAAGGTACAGGCTGCCTAGCTTGCCAATGGTAGTTGAGTAATGATCTTTTCAAATTCCTTTTAGGCCTGAATACAATTCAGAGTTGTATACTGTCGTTCCACACACAGTTTTGCTAGAATAGTCTTTTAGACTGAATGGCTTTTAGCCTTTTGTGACATTACATGGGGCCCCTATAGGATGGATTAGTACTGAGATTTCATACAAAGGTTATGCTATTGGCTGGCAGTTTTTTTGTCACTAAGCTGGTATACACTAGATAGATGACAAAAGCCTATTTTTTCCTGAAAAGATGAAAATTTTTTTTTTTCAAAAACAATGTAAAGGTAAATAGGAAGGGATGCTTGTCGTAGCCAAGGAATTGTACATTTAGCATTGTGAAAATGCTGAAAATGCATCTGCGGAACATACAATTTTTATATTTAATAAAAGGTTATAACTTTTTTCCAAGAATAAAAATAGAGTAAACAAAAAGTGAATACAAAAGTACAACCTCCAGCTCTAAACAAAAATGGCAAATACAAATAAACAACCACGGTACAATAAATGTGAACTCGTATACACATAAATATGCCATATTTCATTCTCACTTGAGGAATTTTATGTACCACTACTCGTTTTATTGTTACATGTTTCAAAATTACCAAAGTTTCTGTCAGGAAAAGTAAGCAAGTTGTTAAGTAATATAGAGACCTAGCTTAGAATGTTATATTGTATCTCAGGAGGGCTTCGTAAAAACACACTTACTTGTCTAAAGATAATGTTCATAAGTTCATCTCCAGAATTGCAATTTTCAGAGAGAAATCCATTCTCCATTTTTACATGATCTATTGGATAATCTTCCCTCAAATTCATTTGACTGTCTGCAGTGGATTGCTCACTTTCACACCGTCCACCAAACCCTGGAACAACTGAGTTCACTGGTGGTTTGAAATCCAAATTCATCTTTTGATCACAAAATCCAGTGTTCTGCCCCTGAGATTGAGCAGTATATTTTCCCACCATTTTCTGATTAAGAAGAGATGCCCGGCTCAACTGAGTATTTAATAGAGGATTTGAAATGGTTCCAAAATCTTGATTATGATTTTTCCAGTCTTTCTTTATAATCTGATTCATACCCTATCTAAGACCAGTATTCATATTACCAAGAATTGGAATATTAGGTCTTCTATTGTTAGATGGCGCAACTTCGCTTATGTTCCCAGTGCTATTGTTCATTGCACTAATAGAGGATAGAGAGAGATCATTTCTTGGGATAAGATTATGACAACTAGGCCCTACAAGAGAATTAACTGGAGGAACAAAAATGTCCATTGACATACAATCAAAAGGATTTCCCTTACATTCTGCACACCAGAACCTGTACTACTTAGAGGGCCACCCACTGAACGTGCATTTGTTGGTAAAACTGACACTACGGCACCATTACCCCAATTTCCACTATTTCCATTCATATTAGGTAGTTGAGAAGACATTACCATGTTAATATCACTTGCCCCCGATCTTTGACTAATAGTTCTTTCAGTGGTTAAGGTGGTCAAACCCCTTCCATGCTTTTGTTTCTATTGTTGCATCAATTGCAACACCAAAGCATTATTTGTTGAATGCACTGAGATGTTTCCACTGCTACCTCCACCCAGGCCAATAGGGGAACTATTTGTAGCTGTCAACTGTCACTGCATCATGCGAAATCCTGCAGGATCATCGACAGGAGCACCTATATCTCCAAGTCTAGCAATTTGTTGTTTTTGCTATAACTGATCTAGCAATGTAGCATATACTGTTTTGGAGAATATATTGCCATGGGTATTGAAAGAAACTTATCAGAATATCGGAGAATATTAGAAAATATTGTTAGAAGGCAACCTGAAAAACTCTGAAAACTTTCTAGGTGAACCAAAATCCTGGTTTTGGAAGAAAATGGCCCATATACGCTGAAAACTTAATGTGAAATAGCAAAAAAATTTAAAAGAGGAAATAGAAAGGACCTGGTAACAAGCTTAGCTAAATGCCCCACCAACATCATTCACCAGAATCGTAGATCCTGCAATGATAATGTGCAGCCGTTGGAGAAACCCCACCCTGTCAAATCTGCGAGCAGGCTTAGCTAAACCCCCCACCAACATCATTCACCAAAATTGTAGACCCTGCATTGATAATGTGCAGCCATTGGAGAAACCCCACCCTGTCAAATCTGTGAGCAGGTAGGCATAGGTGAACAAACCCCAAGCCATCGAATCTAGGAGTAGGCAAGTGTAGGTGAGAAAACCCCAGTCCATTGGATCGATGAGTAGGTGTGCTAATTTTGAAAACCCCAATCACCCAAGTCAATTATGGTCCGAAGAGAGCCTCCAAATACAACCAACATTCCATGGATGGTGCCACCACCATGGGTCCTTTCATCAAAACAATAACCTTGAATTCTAGCAATGCTAAACCCTTGAGGGAAAAAAGGTATTGATGGGATGCAGAATGGAAAACCAGCGAATTAAGAAAAAATAGAATAATATCATTCACAAATGACAAGTGACTCAATTACTCATTACTCATAATTTAATATTTAGAAATTATAATATTTAGAAATAATATATTCAATCATAATATTTAGAAATAATAATTTAATGATAGTCACAATATTTGAATTTCAATTAATTAAGTGCATACCTTCCAAGTATGAGTTGATAGCCTTGCGAATCAATCTTACCTTGGGGAACACAAAATATTTCATAGATATCATCATTGAAATAAGAGGCTTGAGGTGAACAACTATCACCTTTGAAATTATCTTATATATGCAATTGCAAAGTGATAATGGTATGAAATATTTGAATTTCATAGGCCCCAATCCACCTTTGGGATGGATTCTAGGAATATTGAATTTAAACTAGTATGCATCGTCCTAGTCATCTAAACTTCCTCCTCCACCTTTAATAGATCATTACCAATTATTTCTAAGAAGTCGAATCCACATAAAACTTAGTTGGTCACCCATATGACCCTAGAATCTTATCCATTTGGAAATATTAGAGGAAGGAACATAATTATTCCTTTGTCACTAGTTGAAAGACATCCATCTTCTTTTCCTCCTCAAACATCTTTGAAAGAACACCACCAATTTTAGGATCTCCCCTAGGTTGGATTCGGATGGTTCTTTGTAGATATAATTAAAATGATTGACCCCTATTCCAAAGGAAAAAATAAGGGGAAAACCCATACTTGCCAACAAACATGATATGACCCTATTTGATGAAGATGAAGATGACCATGAAAATTGAAATTAAATGTTTATATTTCTTGACAACCCCTTGAAGGAGAGAAAAGACAAATCATATAAAGGATTTTGGAATCTCTTGATGATTTTAAACTTGTTTTCCTTTTTTCTCTAATATGATTGCTTATCTATATTTCACTTTGATGATGGAAAAAATAAAGGTGAAGAGACTTCCACTGTTTTTGCCCTTTATTTAACACTTGTAGAAATTGTAGAGAGATTAGGATTTATTAAATGATAATTAAACATGATTATGGACATGAATATGATGAACCAATTAATTGAATTTACCATGTTAAATAATTGACCAATTAAGTGAATTTATTTAAATAATTGACCAATTTGATGCACCATCGCTTAAGCGACGCTTATGAGGATATTCGTCACTTAAGCGAAGCTTATGAGACTAGCCGTCGCTTAAGCGATGCTTATGGCCACATTTTCAAAAAAAAAATTATCTTTTTGATTTTTGGTAGGTTTAAAAGAATAAATCCACGCGCCGTCGGATTTTTCCGTCGGATTTTGGATTGAAATGTAGTAGTGATAGCTCAGAAATTGTCCCTTCAGTCAGCAGAATGCTCCCAGTCAATGATGTCGAACCTGCAATAACAAATTGGAAGGAGAGAAATTGATCTACAAAGGCTTTGATACCATGTGGAAATTGAACCCAGGTGTTAGAACAATTAGACTCACAACAATTTCCAATTACGCATGCAAATTACTCACAAAGGAGACTGAATAATGGAGCATAACACTAATCTGTATTGAATAAGTGTACAATAGCCAACCCTGTGAAGTCATAGGCTGCCACAATAAATAATTATATGAGATATTTTAATGCATAAGGATGCCATTCGAATTTGGTCAAAAGCAGGTTTACTAAATCTAAGCAAATCCCCCATAGGTGCATAAAGCAGTTTCCAAAACTGTCTAGGAGCTCACGAATTGGAAAAATCAATTAGGTAATATAATAGGTGGTGGAAGGACAACTCATACATGCTTTTCTTAGGAGAAAAGGGTGGAGAACGATGAGGACAAAAAACAAGTTAACTTCACCTAGTCAAACTTTCCCAATTGCCTTAAAACTCAGTAAAAGCAGGCAATAAAGCAGAAAAAGTAGACATGCACTAGGAAGGCCAGGAATAAATTAGATTTGAATCCAAGTGGTTTCCCAAGTGCTCCATGACTCAAATTTAGCAAGTTTTACCACTATGGATGTGTGGAGGACAACTTGCATAAGGTGGAATATGGAAACTAGGCAAATAAGACAAAAATTGGATTAATTAATGTCTAAAGTAGCTAACTATGGGCTGATTATTCTAACAAAATTAACTGTATAAAGTAAGAAAAATGAAGCAAAGTAGATTCATAAAACCAAAGATCAACCACCTAAGGAAGACTTGGAAAAACCTAGCTTGGGAAGACACAATGAATGGAAATCACTGAAATCAAACAAAGGAAAGTGACGAACCAACCCTATCTAGAGGTAAAAAAGGATAAAATGGTGTCTAGAACCCTGATCACTAATTCAGACAACTGGCACTCGAACCTCTCACCCAGCATGCAAATCCACTTCAAGTTGCTAACAGAAAGACAATCCAAACAATAAAAGCTCAAGGGCTTACTAGGAAGCACAAAGTATGGCTAATAGGGTCATCAAACTTATAGTGCAATGTTAAAATTAAATACCACTAAGCAAAACAAAATCCACAGAGGAACATGGACAAGAAAACCCTAAACCAAAAATTTTGTTGCTCAGGCTTGTACGCGACTGTGTGCAAGAGCAACCCATGTACTGTACGTGAATGTACAATAGAGCAACCCACATACACAGACCTCTGTATGCGACTGTGTAGTACAACAACTCGCGTACAGGAGTTACATTTTTCAAAAAAGAGAAAAATTATAAAGGTATTCAAACACCATTGCAAGTATGAACCAAGACAAGACACCACACACTGAACCAAAGCAAAGACTGGGCACATATTTGCAGAGTTAACCCACAGTAGTCTAGGCTCCCCAGCGGAGTCGCGAGTTCTATTGTTCAGGAATAAACACCCTTATAACCTAGGGTCTGGGGTTACCAAATTACTTCCAAAACTTGCAAACATTTAGCTTTAGTTAAATGCAGAAAGGAAATTGGAAGAAATATTGGACTCACCCGATTACCTACGATTGATCCAAGCTTTATCTTCTTCCACTCTGCTTCTCTCCAAAGCTTCCAGGGATGCACCTCCTTCACTTGCAAAGAGAAAATTCTCCAAGTACAATCTTATACATGTATATATGACAGGTTAGATAAACAACATATATAGTTCTTAATCAAATATATTCATCAAACCCTAATACATGAAAGAGACTCAACACAATGTTGGAAGAAGAATTCTCTTTATTAGCAATTAGTGAATGAGATAAGTGTACAACCCAACACCTAAGACAAGGACTCCTCTGCAACCAAAGGGCTCTAAGTTCTGCTGCTCCAAGACTTCTGAAGATATACCACCAGCATAACTTTGCTCTCCAAAATTCCTTTGTTAATGCCCTCCCCAAGGCCTCTATTTATACTTTGGGAAATAGAGTAGTTTTGAAGGTTGAGGAGGTTGAGACAGTTGAGATGGTTAATGATTAGGGCTCAACTAATCTCCATTAATCATGATTTATATTTTTTAATGTTGAATGGAGGTGTACGCGACTATTAATATAAGCAACCCGCACATGACACATGAGTCTCTTAAAGGAACCTGCGTACAGATCTGTACGTAGGTTGTAATGGAGATAGTTGCATACAGTACGCAAGTTGTCAACAAGGATAGTCATGTATGTACATGAGTTTCAACGGAGATAGTCGCGTACGCCAATCCATACTTAGAAAAATAATGTAGCAAGCTGGTTGAAGGATAAATGCATCTCATGTCATGCCTATCTATAGTGTTTTGGCATACTTCAATCCTCAATTGTCCTTTTGTGTACCAACATAATGAATTGTTGGTAGACGGAGAAGTGCCATTTGGGTTGATAACAAGCATATAATTAATTAATCCCTCTAAATATTTTATTTTTCAAATTACATTTTGACGTACATGTTCTTCTTTTCCATCTATTGCTGCATAAGAACTAAATGGTTGTGTAATCTTTTTCATGTATTTCTTATTGTAGGTAAAACACCATAAGGCTATGGTCTGCAATGGAGGTAGATATCGGATCAAAAATTTGGATGAAACAAAGAAAACATCAGATTCTGGGGTATCGGCTGTCTTTGAGGTTACCAATGTTTCATCTAGAACTGACAGACATCCAGAAGTCTCAGAAAATCGATACTATGGGTATTTGGAAGATATTATGCAGTGTGACTTTAAATCCTTTAAGGTGGTTCTATTCATTGTCAAATGGTACAGGTTACGATTGAATCAATGTGATCCTGATAAAACTATTATTGAACATGATAATGGATTTACCATGGTAAACACAAGGTTGTTTGAGCCAGGAACAGAGCCCTATGTTCTTCCAAGCCAATGTGAACAAGTATTTTACTCAGAGGTTCTAGGTAAAGCGGGCTGGTCATTTGTTGTGAAACACGATCTAAGGGGAAGGCCGGTCAAGTATAACCTAGACGATGCTAATGAAGAGGGTTCTCTGGAAGAAGGATACGATGATGTAGAGCATGATCAACATGAGTCAAATGATGATGATGATCTAGCAGAAGATGTACTCCAAGAAATAGTTGAATCCGATGATGCAGCAAACAATGCCAATGAAAGTTATACTGACGATGACACGATGAGCATAACTGATGATGATGACGATGATGATATGGACAACCTTTACAATATTGACTTTGGATCTGATGCTACAGATGAAGAAGACAATGACATGGATGAAGAAGATGATGAATTATCCTCATGATCATTTTCATCATCATTATCAATATTGTCATTGTCGTCATCAAAATCATAATTATCATCGTCACCGTCGTCTTCCTCATCATCAAAATCATAATTATCATCATCGTCACCATCATCATGATCATCTTCATCGCCATCATCATCATTAAAATTAAACCTAGATCAAATTAATTACTTCATATCATGGTCATCATCGTCTGTAGCATCGTCATCGTCTTCATCATCATCTTTGTCATATCATCTTCATATCATCTTCATCATCGTCATCGTCATATCATCTTCATCACTGTCATCCTCATCAACATAATCATCACCAACATCATCATCTTCATCATAATCGATGAACATGACATCATTATCCTCAAGATCATTGTCATCATCATTATCAATATTTTCATTGTCGTCATCAAATCATAATTAGCATCATCATCGTCATCAAAATCATAATTATCATCATCATCTTCATCATCAACATCACCATCATCATCACCATCATCATCATCTTCATTGCTATCATCATCATTAAAATTAAACCTAGATCAAATTAATTACTTCATATCATCGTCATCGTCATCTGTAGCATCGTCATCGTCTTCATCATCGTCGTCGTCATCGTCCACAATGAAATATAATGAAAGGTAAATATTTAATTAGACCTATTCTTTTATCTTATTTCTATTTAAAAAGAGTTACGGACATCATCATCATCATCATCATCATGTGGATCATCACCAGCATCATCCTTATGGCTCACGAAAAGATATCACATTCCAATTTTTTCATATATCTTTGATCTTACCGCAACTTTATAGTTTGGTGACAAACATCAAAATCATTTTAGATATTTATACTTTGTTAAATTGCCACAACAATGGCTTCTTAATTCGTTTAAATGTTGTCATTCCACCCACCAAATTTTGACTCTCCTAATTGTTGTCATGCCACCCGCCAAAGTTTGAGTCTCTTCAATAGCATATTTGTGCCTTATATCTATTAAATAAGATATATGTCAAGGTTCTTAGTAACATCATCATGTTCATCATCATCATCATCATCATCATCATCATGTTCATCATCATCAACATCATCTTCATCATCATCATCATCATCATCTTCATCATCATCTTCATCATCATGATCATCATCTTCATGAACATCATCATCATGTGGTTCATCATCGTCATCATCCTCACCATCCTCATTGTCATCATGAACATCATCATCATGTTCATCATCATCAACATAATCTTCATCATCATCATCATCATCTTCATGAACATCATCATCATGTGGTTCATCATCATCATCATCCTCATCATCATCATCATCATCATCATCTTCATGAACATCATCATCATGTGGTTCATCATCATCATCATCCTCACCATCCTCATCGTCATCATGAACATCATCATCATCATCATCATCATCATCATTATCATCAACATCATCTTCATCATCATCATCATCATCTTCATCAACATCATCATCATCATCTTCATCATCATCAACATCATCATCACACACATCATCATCATCATCAACATCATCATCATCAACATCGTCATCATCACACATCATCATCATCATCATCACACATCATCATCTTCATCACACATCATCGTCATCATCATCATCATCATGTGGTTCATCATCATCATCATCATCACTATCCTCATCATCATCATGAACATCATTATCATCATCATGTTCATCATCATCAACATCATCATCATCATCATCATCATCATCATCATCATCATCATCTTCATGAATATCATCATCATGTGGTTCATCATCATCATCATCATCATGAACATCATCATCATCATCATCATCTTCATCATCATCAACATCATCTTCATCATCATCATCACCATCTTCATCGTCCTCTTCATCATGATCATCATGATCATCTTCATCATCATCATCATCATCATCATCATCAACATCATCATCCATCAACATCATGATCATCCATCATAATCATCATCATCGTCGGCGGCGGCATCATCGTCATCATCATCAACAACATCGTCGCCATCGACAGCATCATCAGCATCATCATCATCATCATCACCAACATGGTTAGCATTTAATTCATATGATATCAAGACGGTCATCACCATCATCATCTTCATCATCATCATTATCGTCATCTTCCTCATCATCATCTTCGTCTTCATCATCAGCATCATCTTCATCTTCATTAGCACCATCATCATCATCATCATCATAATGATCGACACCATGGATAGCATCATGATCATCCTCGACATCATCATCAGCAGCGACATCCTCATCCTCATTATCATAGATTCACTACACACATAAAGACTCACATAGATACACCCCTCTCTTTGTATATAAAAAAAATAAAACATAGTATAAATAAATAAATAAAATAAAACACATAAATAAAACATAGTATATATATATAATTAAATAAAATAAAGCATAAATAAATTAATAAATTAAAACATAAAACAATATATATAAATAATAATAAAACAATTATTTATAATATATNTGTTCAGTGATCACGAGAAAGATTTCCTCTATGCTGTGCATCTCATCGGGTGCTTGTCGTTCAGTGATCAAGGGTCAATCTGCCCAACTTGCCAGAGAACAATATCAATGGGAGCAACGATTTGGACCAGCCACGAAGAGTAAGGAGAGTGGATAATTGTGGTTTTGTAGCAGACATGGAGGCCAATTGTCAGTCAAGACAATGGATCCCAAAATTATGAGTACCGTTCCCTAATTCATGTATATTTTTAAATTGTTAATATAGTCCTGCAAATCTCCAGGGTTTCTTAGCCAATAGAGGAAACACAGAGGCTATTAGAGTAGGCTTAGACCCAGGTTGTGCAGGGTTGGTACGTTTCAATCTTGCCTTCTCAATTTAGGTTTTGGATAAAGAAAACCCCCTTTTTTTATGGGGTTGAATGGTCCTCACTCTCTCGTCCAGTGGTGATGTGTTCCTTCTCACTCGGTTATGGTGAATGGGATCTTGTGTTGGTGAGAAATTAGACACCTCATTTATATACCTTGCCTACTTGATTACTTTACTTTTACCAACAACTCAAAGGGTCTCTGTCTATACTGCCTGCTTCTTCACCAACTTGAATCCTTCGTTATTAGCTTTCAAACATGGGTTTTCTTTGCTATGCATGCATTTACATTGATCAGCTAATGACAGACCCAAATTGATAGTTTCAGCTAACCCGCATTTGACCCATATTGGCTGATATGGATTCTGAACTATGGCCAGTCTGAGCGTTACAATTAGTGGACGAACCCATCACATTTTAGTTCGCATTCAAATTGTTTTGATTGTTTTTATGTGAGTTATCTCAGCAACTGGTTCCCAAATAAACTATTAAGCTAACCCCGCCCAAATGAGATGCTTAAGGGAGGTTTAGAGAAGGATTCGGTCCGTTGGAGAAGGATGAAAATCGGTCGCTGCCCCGAGCAGGATTTCCGAGCCATGTTTTGTTATAAGCAAGAAACTAGAACCTAACCCCTAGATCATTGAAGATCATTATAAAAGCCCTAGGTTAGAAAGAAACTCAAACCTAACCCAGTATTTTCCAAATTGTAGCGACAACAGGGGTTTTCCAGAATTCTACCAAATGTTATGGATTTATTCTTTAAGGTGTTTTATTATAGAAACCTTATATTAGAAAGAAACTCGAACCTTACCCAGTAATTCCCAAGCTCTAAACACCATGAGAGCTTCGACTATACAATATATTTTCATTAAGTGATTGAATGAAGTAATCCACTTACAATAACTATTTTTTCAAAATATTAATTTTTTTTCTACATACCTGTTAATATCATCATCAAACAAAACTTTCCATGAGGACATAGTTCAAGAACTCTGTCCAAATTAACTATATCTCACAAAAGATAACAAGTGTTCAGCCAAGCAACGGTGACGATTCCTGGTATTATGCCTCACAAGTTTGTGATGTTGCAACCTAATGAAACATAATACCAGGAGTCATCCCCATTATTAGCCAACACTTATTAGCTATTTTAGAGTTAGTGAATTGAAAGTGGCTAAGTCAATGCAAAAAAGAAAGGTAATAATTTTGACTAAATAAACTATTTTGATAATTTTACCTACATCTTCCGCTACATGCATTGCTTACATGCCTCACCTATCTTGACGTAATATCAACATTATTATTATTGGTATGTGTACCTTATCTCACTGACAGTCTTCTTCCTATTTATTCTCCAAAACAACTATATTATAGGGCCTTTTGGCACGACATTGTTTTGCATGCAACTTTTATTTTGTCAATCTAAGAAAGAAACTCAAACCTAACCTAGTATTTTCCAAATTGTAGTGACAACAGGGGTTTTCCAGAATTCTGCCAAACGTTATGGATTTCTTCTTTAAGGTGTTTTATTATAGAAACCTTATATTAGAAAGCAACTCGAACCTTACCCAGTAATTCCCAAGCTCTAAACACCATCAGAGCTTGGACTCGTATACAATATATTTTCATTAAGTGATTGAATGAAGTAATCCACTTACAATAACTATTTTTTCAAAATATTAATTTTTTTTCTACATACCTGTTAATATCATCATCAAACAAAACTGCCCATGAGGACAGAGTTCAATAACTCTGTCCACATGAACTATATCTACAAAAGATAACAAGTGTTCAGCCAAGCAACGATGATGATTCCTGGTATTATGCCTCACAAGTTTATGATGTTGCAACCCCATGAAACATAATACCATGAATCGTCCCCATTATTAGCCAACACTTATTAGCTATTTTAGAGTTAGTGAATTGAAAGTGGCTAAGTC
>LPNX010390938.1:36656-56299 GCA_001517045.1 Pseudotsuga menziesii
CGTGCCTCACCTATCTTGATGTACTACCAACATTATTATTATTGGTATGTGTACCTTCTCTCAATGACAGCCTTCTCCTATTTATTCTCCAAAAAAACTATATTATAGGGCCTTTTGGCACGACATTGTTTTGCATGCAACTTTTATTTTGTCAATCTAGTATAACTAAAGCACCGAACCTACAAACATACTATCAAAATGATAGAATATCAGTTTGGGATGAGATGACCTTTGTCCTAGAAGATTTGCCTGAACTTGTTGATTTCACGGTGAAGTTGAATGTAAATGATAAACATAGAGGAGCACTAAGCAAGTTGCAACACTTTGTAGTAAATCGAATGAGTAGAGATATAATGTCTGCAGCATTTTGCATACATCCTTCACTTGAATGATGTTAGTTCTTGGTGATCATGTATAGTGGATGTTTTGACCTCTTTAGTGCTACTCTGTAGTGCACACACACACACACATATATATATAATCCATGATCTAATCATATATATATATATATATATATATNCCAAATATGAAATCAATACTCAAAATTTATATAGACGGTTGAAACGATACACATAATCATTGGGCAATGGAGTCACATATACATAAAGGTATCACAAAATCGTATGCATGAGATTTTATAGAAGGCAAGGTAACCACTTAATCACAGTCATTCATATAGTTCAGGTGGAAAAGAAGAAATAATGAACAGTCCATCAATACAGAGCATCAGAAGATGTGTTCCATATTAACTTTAGTAGAAACATTTATAAAATATCTGAAACAATAGTCAGAGCATAACGAGTATGAATTCCAACCATTCGATACTACGCTTCAGATACGAGGAAAACAAAATGAAATGTAACACTGGAAAAATGATCACAAAGGAAAGAAAATACAGACTGTAATGTAAATAGCACAAGAATGTCTAATAACCCACACGCATTCAACTTTGTTATTCAAAAATTATATGTCTTCAAAAACATTCATCAACAAATGGGTTCCAACCCCCATTACATAAAGTAAATGCAAATATATACATAAATGATTTCTTTTCCCAAGAAGATTTAATAACTGAATAACCTGCTTAATCAAAGTCTTTGCAACTATATTCCTAACAACTAGGAATAAACTACTTGCTTTGATCCTGACAGATCATTTAATTAAAATCAACTCGGTAACAACAAGGCCTGAACAAGCAGCTCCATAGAGCGCAACACCTGTTTTTACGGATGAAGAATATACTTTGTATTTCCAAATCTTTCCATGGCTCTCCATTGTTCCGCGCTTGGGATATTGTACTCAATAATTTCCTGAATAGACACTTCAAGATCCATATAGGATTCATAAGACATAGTAGGCAACCCTCCTCTGATGATTAGAAATTTCTGCAATATCTCGAAGTCTTCAGTTAACTTATCCATGATGACCTTTCCGGTCAGCTCCTTTACCAAATCATCAAATTTAGAGTGATCCATACGGCTTTGCACTAGCAGGCTGTGATAATGTTCTTTAGAAAAAATTCACCCTTCTTCATCCCAGAAAGAAGGAAGGCCATCCTCAAACAATTCTTTAAAAGCATGCCTGAAATCATTAATACGTAAGGTCATCTCATCAGCCTTATCTTGTATTGTCTTCATAAGATGATGTTTATGAATAAACCTTTTTTACCACAGTACCATGGCCACTCTGTCTTTGATTCCTATATCTTTTAATTTTTGATAGGTTAATGAATTTAAGAAATTCAATGCATTCTGAGCTGTGTCAAGGGGCTTCCTCTCCATGGTCTCATTTACTAGTTTCAATCTTTGATTGGCTAAATTAACCAATGTACTTTGATCATCAATGAAATTCAAATAATGCCTGAACTTAGTAATTTCCACAGACAACGTATCCCAGATTATGTGTTTAGCTCCCTCGAGAGGACCCTTTCCTGTATTCCTTTCTTTTAATTCGTTAAGCTTCTTTTGTAATTGACCTTTATCCTGTAATATATTTTTCTTGCTTTCAGTCATTTTGGTTAGCTCAGATTTGATTTTCTCATTTTCTTCTTTTAACTCTCTTATCTCTACATCTTTCAAGATGACCTGGGACATGGGCACTAGTCAATCATCAGCTGAAAAATCATTTAAATGCTTTTCAATATTTACAATAGTCAAATCTTCATCAGTGGGAGTCTGACTCATTAGATCTTCCATAATCTCTTTTTCCTCATTATGGTCTTTTTTCAGCCATGAAATTTGTGCTATTAACTCATTTCGCTCCATTTTCCATCTATTGTTTTATTCTTGTAATTTCACAGTCTTACCTTTGTACTCCATCATATCCTGATGAATCTTATCCTTCTCCTCCTGCAATGCTAACAGCTCTGATGATTGAACATGTTCTGAACTCAGGATTTTCAACCTCTTCTTTAGTACCTGGAGAGCATTAGCTTTTTCTTCTAAAAGTCTTCTGATGGCCTGGGTGTTTCCTGTTTCATCCCCTGAGCTTACGATATCTGCTTGCAATTTCTTTATTTGAATAGAATTAGCCTTGTTCTCAACCTTCTCGTGTTTTAATTGGACCTCTAATTTGTCAACCAAAACTTGCAACTTGTTAATTTTTACCATAGCATGCAAGAAATCTAAATAAATAATATCTCCCGTTTTTTTATGCAACTGTATTTTATCTGGTACACTGATTTTGTCTAATCTCACTTTCAAAAGAAAATTGATTTATCTGTACAGATTTCTTCGGAATCAAAGCAACTCTTTTCAATTCATCTGAAACTACTTCACTCAAAATTTTATCATCTTGAGATATTGGTCTTCTTATGTGAACTGTCTTCATCTATTTCAATACTTTCAATCTCAGAAAAAATTCTTTTAATCAAAATATTAGAACTATCTAGCATTTGAGACACTGCAACTGATCCACTACTTGTATTCTCATCGGATCCTGGAATTTCCACAAAGTAAAACAAATTGGCTGCTTCCTTCAAACCTTCAACAACCTGGTGATCAAATGGTTTATTTTTATTTTCTTGCTTTCTTAGAGAGATTATATGATAAGGATCATAATTGACCCTTTGTTCCCTTTGAAAATCCATGTTTTCCAATAATTTCTTTACTACCACCAATGCACCCTTGTTTTAAAAATAAAGGAACCAACTTCAAGAGGGAACTTGATATTGGAAGATTTTTTAAAAGCCCCGAAATGTTCCTCTTCTGCATGCAATCTCTATCTCATGTATTCCAATGCAAAGATCCTAGGGGTAAGGAAAGCAGGCAGCTTGTAAGGCTCTCCAGTAAAACCGTATATTCTCAAAACTGTAAAGTCTTTATACAAGAACCAATCTCCAATCCTATCCTCATTTGAATATTGCATCGTACTCTTCATTTCTTCCAATACTCTGGGTAATACTTCATCAAACAACAGCTTATATATTTCTGACATAATGGAGTTGACAAATTCAAACATATTGATTTGCTTAGGAAAATCTGAAGAGAATATAGTACTCAAGAATTGCAATTTAGTTACATTCGAAGATAATAACATGTTCAGCAAGTATGATTGGTACTTGAAAAATATGACTTTTGAAAACTCGACCAATTGGATATGGATAGCTTCTGCTAGATACTCGTCTAAACTGAAAACATGGACCGACTGGGACTCAAACCCAAGACTAATTGAACTCAGTTTTAATAAGAAACCCAAGACGACTTCACTAACATGATAGTCATCATCTAGACCTAAAACCTGACAGACCAAAGACACAACCAATTGAACTTCCTCCTTGAAGATGTGAATACGATATGGCAAAAAGAGACCTTCCAGTGACTGAACTTTATTAAGAATGCTAGACAAGAATTTACATCAAACTTCAGTTTTACAACTTCTATACACTTCGGCCAAAACAGACTCATTTACAGACTCACGATTATCAAGGTAATTATCGAGCAAATTAAGGGTTTCACGGATAGCTTTTGCATCAATTCTACACAATATCTTGGACATGGAATGGCTTACAATAACTCTCTCAGAAGAGGAATAATTAACTGCACACCAATTGACGAATTCAGGAAAGTGGAGGGTCTGCTCAATGGAAAAATGATACAGAAACGACTTACAAGCATTTAAAATGTCTTTTCCCTGCGAATTATATCACCACAATCTCTCTTTAATAACTGATACATTTTCCACAGATAGAAATGGATCATATAGTCCTCTATCTCTATCAACTAGGCATTCTTCTCTTTCATCTAGAATTTGGTTAAACCCTTCTAACCCTTTCTCTTTATCCATAATATAGAAATGACGGCAATTCTATGAATAAAGCTCGAGTATTTGAGACTTACCTGTGACTATAATTGCATATACCCGAAGTTGACTGTGAAAGGGTGGTGGGTTGTCCTTTTCATTCATCCCTACATGTACAACGACAATAAAAAAACAATTCTTCAAATAAGTCAACTTCACTTTATATAGAAGTCCATTCTGGAGACTCCCTTTAGTGGTTTTTCTCAAACCATTTTCCTCCGTGGAATGTACCACAAGCTGCCACATGCACCATGGTTTCAATTCCACTACCATTTTTTTACTCCAACCGTCGTGCAACTCTATCCTCCGGATCCGATGATGACCGTTGATGAATTTTCACTTTATTTTCAAGTCGTCGGATTAACTTACACGTACACATTCCGCTGAGCGTTTTTGTTTTTAACAATGTGCAAATTCATGGAGCGGACCTTTTACCAACTGTAGATTTTGCCGACCCAGTTTCATGATCGTCGATCTTCGCATCCTATTAACTATCTCGACACGCCCTTATATTTCGTGCATCTTCACAGAGTGGACCTATTATAAGCCATCGATCTTCACCTCCTCGTTCTATACCATTGGATCATGTGATGATTTCATTGTTTATGTGCCCTTTTATCATACATTCACACTATTATATTTAACCAAAGTTTCAAGTAACCATCATTTCTTTTTACCATGCTTCCTTCGACACTCTTCTAGCTAAAGGTTGTTAACAACTGGCTCCATCTAGGGATGATATCCTCCCTGCGAGGTATCAAAGAACTCGTAGAACAGGTGCCTGTCTTTAATCTTTTCATGATAACTTTCAAAAAATTTATCTTTCTTGTTGATATATTTAATAAAAAGGAATGGCACGCCTCCTGAATCTTAAGGCTTTCACTGTGAGCTTCAAAAACATTCGGCTTACCATCTGTACTTATTTCTAAAGAAAAATAAATATTTACAGCCTATAATACAAGTTTTACCTTCCTTCTTAGGATAAGTAATGTTTCAGAAATCTCCCATTGACAGGGTTACTATCCAGAGAAACCTCATTCGGATATTCCAAAAGAAATGCATTTTGTCCTCTGTATCTGGATCAGGTTGTGTCAAAATTCCTTTCACTGTAGCAGTTGGAACATGTGCGATTACATGTGAGTGTAGAATATATACTCTAAAATCTTTCAATGCCTTGACTAAAGCATATGCCTGTTTCTCCATGATGTCATATTTCAATTCTCCATCCCTCAACATCTTGCTGAAAAATGCTATGGGTTGCTCCAAGTTCTCATCATTCTTCTACAATAAAACCGTTGCAATGGTATATTCTGAAGCATATGAAAATACTAATAAATCTTTGGTAAAATCTGGACTCACTAACATAGGAGCATCTGAGATTGCTTGTTTGATTTCCCAAAACGACTTCCTAGCTTCCGCATTCCATTTTATTTCATGAGCTTTTTTTAGCATATTTGTAATATTCATTAAGATCTCAACAAAACTAGGCACAAACCTTCTTAAAAAATTCACCTGTCCCAAAAATGAATGTATTTCCTTTTTACTCCTGGGTTCTCCTACCTTTAAAATTGTGCTTACCCTTTTAGGATCAATTTTTATTCCATCTTTAGATATTATATGGCCCAACAATTTTCCTTCTTCCAATGAGAAATTGGACTTCTTTGGGTTCAATGATATACCAAATTTCCTGCACTTCATGAATTTTTTTTCTAGATGATGAATATGTTCTCTATCAGATTTTGAATAGACTGTGATGTCATCCATATATATTACCACAAAATTCCCAATTTCTCCCGCAAAAGCAATGTCCATGGCTCGTTGGAAAGTAGCTCCTGCATTCATTAAGCTAAAAGGCATCTTTGCATACATAAAAGTGCCCCATGGTGTAGTAAATGCAGTCTTTTCTTGATCTTTAGGTAATACTTTGATCTGATTGTAACCAGAAAAACCGTCTAACATTGAAATTCTCTCAGCTCCAACCACCTTTTGCAATATATGATCCATCTTCGGCAAGGGATAATTGTCCTTCGTAGAAACTTTATTTAAATTTCGGAAATCTATACGCAGTCTTATTTCTCTGTTCTTCTTTCTAACAGGAACCAGATTTGCAACCCACTTCGAAAATCTTAGAGTTACAATGATTTTGGCATCAAATAATTTTTTAATTTCCTTCTCAATAATGGGAAGCAATTTAGGATTTATCCTTCTAAGTTTCTGTTTGAAAGGTTTCTCCGCAGGTTTTATAGGAATAGTATGATGTATTATAGATGTATCATACTCCTTAAGATCTTCATAATTCCAAGCAAATACATCCGTATACTTCTTCATTAAATT
This sequence comes from Pseudotsuga menziesii, assembly GCA_001517045.1. Lineage (NCBI taxonomy): Eukaryota > Viridiplantae > Streptophyta > Pinopsida > Pinales > Pinaceae > Pseudotsuga > Pseudotsuga menziesii. Next base: position 43,290 of record LPNX010390938.1, read on the forward strand.
CACATATTCTTCTTTTTCTTTTACAGGCACATTTTTGGATAATTTTATAATCTTAATATTCTCCTCAGTACCAATATTCCTATCTTCAACAGCATTCTCAACAAGCTTCACTTTAGGATTCTTAGCAACATCATTCTGATCAAAAAGTTTTTCCAAAGGAATCAAACCTCTTGGTATAAAATTATTTTTTTAATTGAATAATATCTTTTCCTCCTAAGGTTGCCTTTAATTTTTTAGCGCCATCCTTTTCTTTTTCAGGTTCTTCATCATCTTGAAAGCTCTCACCATTGTCATCTTCGGTGTCAATGTGAGTATTTACAAATTCTCCTGATAGTTCTAAGAACCTTCTGATCTGCATGTCATCTTCAAATAACTGCCAATATTTAGAATTATCGGGAATAGATGGTCTGTTCACAATATCCACCTAATATTCTTTCTGACCAGCAATAGGGGTTTTAAATTTTCCAGCAGCTGCTGCCAAAGAATCTGCCACAGTATTTTCATGTCTGGAAACCACCTGAATCGTATGCTCTATAAAAAAGTTGCCAATCATATCTCATACTTCATTTCTATAAGCCCTCATCCGGGGATGTCTGGTTTGATAACTATCATTCACTTGGTTTATCACCAATTCTGAATCTCCTAAAACCTTTATCCTCTGTGCTCCCAAATCTTTCAAAGCATGCAACCCCAGTAATAAAGCTTCATATTCAGCTACATTATTTGTGCATTCAAATGTTAATTTATATGATAGAGATTTAAAATCCCTAATAGGAGAAATTATATACACACCTGCTCCAGCACCTATTTTTGCCACAAATCCATCAAAGTACATAGTCCACAAACCTTCTCTTTTTTGTTTTGCCTCCAAAACATCTTGTTCCATCACTTCTTTTTTATTTTCTTTAGGCTTCTTCTGCAATGTAGCTTCCAAATCATATGGGACAGTATCATTAAAGAAAATGGAAGACCCTAAATCAGTATCAACAGCATATATATGATGAATTTCAGGCTTATCTTGACTGCTCACTACATAAGGAGTTCTTTTTTCACTATACAACCTCTTACTTCCATCTTGAACAGGAATAGTAGCATATGACATATCCATTTGTAAACTACCCTTCAACTTTGAAGTCCAATATCTTGACAACAATACTCCAAACTTGGGTGGGATATCTGCTACTACTACATCCATTACTATGGTCTTAGATGGTAATTTATTCAAAGTTACTACCATATCTTTAATCAAGCCAAGACATTTTACTCTCCTGGAATCAAAAGAATACAAATATTTATAGGGTCTTGTCACTTCCAATCCCAGACTTTCAACTACTCCCTTTGGAATTAAATTATGTGATGCACCCGAATCTAGCATAGAATTATGGACCACCATATCATGCACATTCAAACTCAAATAAAAAGGAGGGACTTCTTCATTTTCTAAATTTTCAACTTTTGACCCAGATGAAATAATAGGATTATCATCATTCAATTCCAAAATATCATATTGCGATTCTCCTTGACCTTTGACCATTTTTGTTATGGTATTTCTATATTCATTATTTCTCAACAACTCGTTAAATGGAACAGAGATTTTTAACTTTGAAAGCTCATTTTGCAAATTAAAACCAGAACCAACTCTTTCTACATCAATTGGGGTTACTTGCTTCATTCCTTTGTTTCTTTGTATCTCATTTTCAACTTCTTTATTTACAACAGACTCTTTTTGCACTTCTTTTTCCCTTTCTACATTTAGAGAACTAGTGAATGGCTGATTTGGATTTGCCTTCCCTTTATTTATAAAAACTTCTCTGTTTCTCAATCTGATTTTCCTATGTACACCATCCATGGCATGCAGGTAACCTCTTTGATACTGTTCTGTCTCCCTTTCAAATTCTTCATTTCCATCTTCCTATGCAAACATATTATGTTCTTCTTCAGTAAGATATATCTCTAAATCTAATTCTCCAAAAAGATGAATTTCATTTTCAGTAGGGTCTTCTTCATCAGCAACATAATTCTTAGGAAATGGTGGCCGAATTTGTTGTTCTTCCTGATTTCTTAGGTTTCTCATGTCTCTCTACCTATTTTGTGGTAGATTACGAGGATTTGGTCTTCTGAAATTAGGATTCCTGATTTGAGGATCAACTTGTTCTCTGTTGAACACCCTATTATCCATAGTCAATCTGTCCATTAACTTCTCCATCGTCTTCAACATCATTTCAAATTGGATATCAATAGTAGAAGAAGAAGTAGAGGGTGAATTTTCTTCCTTTTTCCTCCTATCAATATCTCTGTGTTTCATTTTTCCACTTGCCATCATATTCGCTTCCACTTCTAGAGCATCTGTAAACATTGCAGCAAGAGTTGTTGATTTTCTCTCTCTCAATGAAAATGCAAAATCATTATCAAAGGCTGCAGCATAATGTAGTTTAGCAGCGGCTGTAGAAGGTTTTATGTCTTCTGGAATAGAATTATAAACCCTCATAAACCTACTTGAAAATCCATGAACAGATTCAAAACCCCCTTTTTTGAGACTATTATACTGAGACAAGAGTTGCAAAGGGTTCTGTTTGTCATCCCATCTGTCTAGGAAAGCGTTATGGAAAGCTTGAAAATTCAATATAGATCCATCTGGCAAGCCTTTAAACCATTTATTTGCCTCACCTGATAAACTTTGAGCAAATAACCGCATTTTAACATCTGCATAATCAACTTCTTCCAAGTTGACAAAATCTTCAAACCTAGCCACATGTTGCTTTGCGGTTATGTCACATTCTCCATCAAATAAAGAAATTCTTTGGGAATAATTTTGAGGAAGGTCATGTAATAAAGAAGGCAAACACAAGGGAGCAAATCTGACTGCCATTGGTCTAGGTGGGTTCAAAGGAACTGAAGACTTTTGAGTGTTTTGAACAACAAGTGTTTCAACTTTCGTAGACTGTTGTAAATCTCTCCAAAGGGAATCCAGCAAATAAGATTCTAATCTACGAGAATTAAATTCAGTATTTTTAAGATTAGACTCAGACTTAGTTTTCAACAAACTCCTTTCAACATTAACTTCCCATTCTGGATCAAAAATATTAGGAGAATCTTAAGAAGATGATTCACCAAACAAAGGAAAATCTACTTTTTCTTTATCCTTTTTCTTAAATAACCTTTCTGGATCTTCCAAACTCTTTAAAATTTCAGTATCAGAATTACCTCGCGTGTGTCTCCTCGAAGCCATAATGACTTTTTTTTTTTGAAAAATTTCACAATGGAATCGCCAGGGAAAATATATAACCTTCTCTACTGACAAAAATTCTTGTTTTCCCACAGAAATCTTTTCTTGGTCTTCAAACTCTGTCGTTCTTCCTGGGGCAGATTTGCACTTTCGTTCCCCGGCAACGACGCCAATTTGTTAACACTAAGAATGTACCTAGGTTTCAAAGGTAAATTCCAAAGGTAACAGCAAAAACCACTTCAGAAAGAAACTGACTTTCCTTTCCAGAGAGGGATCTCTCAAAATATAAATTTAACAAGGCCAAATATGAAATCAATACTCAAAATTTATATAGACGATTGAAATGATACACATAATCATTGGGCAATGGAGTCACATATACATAAAGGTATCACAAAATCATATGCATGAGATTTTATCAAAGGCAAGCTAACCACTTAATCACAGTCATTCATTTAGTTCAGCTGGAAAGGAAGAAATGATGAACAATCCATCAATACAGAGCATCAAAAGCTGAGTTCCATATTAAATTTAGCAAAAACATTTATAAAATATCTAAAACAATAGCCAGAGCATAACGAGTATGAATTCCAACCATTTGATACTACGCTTCAGATATGAGGAAAACAAAATGGAATATAACACTGGAAAAATGATCACAAAGGAAAGAAAATATAGACTGTAATGTAAATAGCACAAGAATCTCTGATAACCCACACGCATTCAACTTTGTTATTCAAAAATTATATGTCTTCAAAAACATTCATCAACAAATGGGTTCCAACAGGTCGAATATTATACCAAGCTGAGCTGGCTCGCATGCTCTGAGGCTGCGTTTTTTTTCAGCTGCCCAGGGTTTCAAGATCTCTGCCGCCCCCATGGCCGTGCCTGGGGGAGGGAACTCTCCTTCCTCGCCTCTCTCTTCCGAGGAAGCCTTCAGATGCCTGCTCTCTGCTCCTGGCTTCAAACCAGCTGCCCCTTCCATTCCAAAATTTATAAAGAAACTTGATGCTGTCCCGGAAATTGATCTCCCGACTGATCAGCCCATCAAGATCGCCCTAGCCCTAGCTGAACGAGGTCTGGTTGGGCAGTTCATGGGGCTATGGCCATCTTCTAAAACCACTGATGATTGGATCCAAAGGAACTGGCGACCTCAACTCAAGAATAGTGTTACCTGTTACCCTGTTGGAAGAAGATTCTTCATCTTTGAATTCATCTCCAAAGAAGATCGAGACCTCGTCTTTAGAAACGGCCCGTACTTCATGGGGACCCAAAGGCTGTACCTCAACAAATGGACCCCGGACTTCAACCCTGAAGTAGATGTCCCAAAGGAAGTGCCAGTGTGGGTAAGGCTTCCAAATCTCCCAGTTCACTGCTGGAACTCACAAACCCTTAAAAAAGTGGGGAATGCCCTGGGGAAATACATAGACAAAGCGGAGAACAAAGGTCAGTACTCCTGTGCCAGGATTTGTGTGGAGGCTGACCTGGAAGCCGAGCTACCTGAAGCAGTTAAGCTGAAAGTCGGAGACTGGCATCATTACCAAAAGCTAGATTACGAGCAGCTCCCGTTCAAGTGCCGGCATTGTCACGAGCATGGACATTTCCAGAGAAACTGTCCTCAAATTCAAGTCCATGATGAAGACGAGGGCTGGCAAAAAGTTAAAAAGGGAAAATCTGGCAACAAAAATCAGGAAAAAAAGACAGGCAGTAACTTGAAAAATATGCCATCGAGCTCTTCCTTCCAGGAAGCCATCAAATCAACTCCAATCGTCATTCAGGAAGAAGATCCAGAAAAAGCCAGCGATCCTGCAGAAAATCAGACCAGCGATCCACATAAAGGAAAAGAGGCTGCGTCCAATATTGAAGAGCCGTTGGAAATGGGGGAAATCCCTCACCCAAGGGGACCCTCCCCTGCTGACCCATCTATTCCTCTCAAAGAAACCAGCGTGGATCCACTTCTGCTAGAATCGGATCAAGACAAAGAATCGGATGAAGGGGACTCCTCATGCAGCCTGCCGTCGGTTCCCTTCAAAAATCCAAGAGGATGAAAGTCAAAAAAGAAGCAGAGGGAAGAAGCTTCCTACTTAGTGATCCTTGAAGGCTCACAAAGAACACTGAAAGGTATAATGAACACCAGATCGAAGAAAGGAACCGGCCCAGCCTCAAAAGGGACCTCCTCCCTCCACCGTTATTAATGCGCTACATCTCCTGGAATTGCAGAGGATTAGGGTCTTCATCAAAAGAAGAAGCAATGAAAGATCTGGTCCGAATTCATAACCCTGAGATTCTGCTTGTCCAGGAAACAAAAATGGAGCAAGCTGCTACCCTCCAAACTGGGGAAAAGTTCTGGAAAAAAGGCACCGGGACTGCCATCAACTCTAGAGGAGCCTCTGGAGGTATTGCAACTTTCTGGGACTCCAATCTCTATACTCTTGAAGCTGAAGTTCGTGAGCTCCATTGGATCTTTACTAAACTCCTCCACAAACCCTCGGGGCATTCGGTAAGTCTCTTCAATCTCTATGTTCCTGTTCTGCAATCGGAAAAAAAAGTCTACTGGAATAGCCTAGAATCCTTTCTCAATCATCAGCGTCTTGATAATATTATTGTGGCTGGTGATCTGAATGTTACTCTGGCCTCAAGTGAGAAAAAAGGTGGCTCGCTGGTTAGGGACCCCTCGAGGGAATTGGTGGAGGATATTATCCTCGGCTGGGATCTCCTTGACATAAAACCAGCTAGAGGGAAGTTCACTTGGATGAATAAGAGAGTTGGACCGGGTCATGTGGCTTCCCGGCTTGACAGGTTCCTAGTCCACTCCTCCTTTCTCACCCTTGGTCTTTTGGCCTCCTCCAAAATCCTTCCTCACTGTAACTCGGATCATAAACCCATCCTCCTTGACCTGTCTCTCGCTCCTAACCTCGGTCCAATCCCCTTCCACTTCAGCCCCCTTTGGATCTAGCAGGAGGATTTTCTTCAAGTTGTCTCTGATTCCTAGTCCACTCCTATTAAAGGCTCCCCTTCCTTCTTATGGGAAGCCAAGCTAAAATGACTCAAAACAGATCTGAAAAATTGGGCAAAGCTCCTTGTCACGCCCTCCTCAAAAAGAAAAGCTGCTCAAGCTGAATTGGAAGATCACCAATGCCTCATGGATGTCTTAGATATAACTGATTGCATGATAAGAAAGGAAGAGGAGCTCCAAAAAGCCTTCTTCTCAGCATGTAGGACAGAAGAGGAATATTGGAGGCAGAAATCCCACAATCTTTGGCTCTTGAGTGGAGATAAAAACACCAAGTATTTCCACAAGCAGGCTGAGGCTCGGAAAAACCATAATGCAGTCTCTAAAATCAACTACAATGGAGTCCTTATCAAAGACTTTGAGGGCATCAAGCAAGCTGCCCATGATTCCTTCAAAGAGTTATACACTGCCCCCGTTGAGGATCCTATTGACACCAACGCCCACCCCTTTGACCTTATCCCAAACCTCATTAAACAAAAAGACAACAACCTCCTCACAACTTCTGTTACTATGACTGAACTTAAAGAGATCCTTTCGATCATGAAACCGGACAGTGCTCCTGGCCCTGACGGCTTCACCACTAGATTCTTCACCAGCTGCTGGTCGATTATAAAGTATGATCTCCTTAAAATGGTTCGGCACTCTCAGATAGTTAATAGGCTGGGAGGAAGCACCAGCTCTTCCTTTCTAGCACTGATACCAAAGGAAAAAGGTGCCAATAACTTCAACCGTTTCAGACCGATCTCCTTGTGCAACACAGGGTATAAGATCATTACCAAGATCATTGCCTCGAGACTTAAAAGGATTTTGCCCAAAATTATTCCTGATAATCAGGGTGGATTCATCAAGGGAAGGAAAATATTGGACAACATCATTCTCGTCCAAGAAGATATTCACTCCAGCTGCCAGCGTAAGGAGAAAGGTATGATCATCAAACTTGATTTAGCAAATGCCTTTGATCGTGTCAAGCATGATTTTCTGTTTGCTATTATGGCCAAATTTGGCTTCTCCTCCACCATTATAAACTGGATAAAAGGCTGTGTAGACTCTCCTTGGATTAGCCATCTAGTAAATGGGAGACCTACGGGCTTCTTCAAAGCAACCAGAGGTCTCAGGCAAGGCTTCCCACTGTCCCCTCTTCTTTATGCCATTCAAGCCTCAGTTCTCAGCTTTCAGCTCAATCTCTGCCAGGACTCCCAAACGTTTCCTAGTCTCCAAATAGTGCATGGGGTCCGGAGCATAAACCATGCTCAATTTGCAGATGATACCTTGTTATTAGGAGGATCGAGCTCTCATTCTGCTGAATACTTTAAGCTCTACTTTAAGAATGCAGTTAGCACAAATCATGAAAAGAATAAGGACGCTTTGTGAAGATTTCCATTCAATTAGTTTCTATCACATTCTTAGAAATCTGAACTCTAAGGAAGATAAAGCAGCGAATGATGGAGCTTGTTTATGTAGAGGAATCCTGCACATGGATGACTCCGAGATAAGATGGGATGTCCCCTAGCAGGGTCAAGCGTCCTCATTCGCTTGGCAGAACTTTGCTGCTCCTAGATTCCCGTCCAACGTCTGGCACTGCAGGAGAAATATCTGTTCCTCGATTCTGCTATCATGCTGTCTAAGACCGAATCGTCCCCTGAGCTGCTTTTATTTCCCTCATCCTTCGCTCTGAAGTGCTCTGCCTTTGTTCCTGTGGCTGATTCTGTGCTGAAGGTTAAGTTTCAGACTTGCTGCGTGCTCGAGAAGCGACCTTTCGTCTCTCGATGGCTTCGGACAGCTCATCCTCATCGAGTCTATCGGTGGAAGCTAGACTCCAAGAACTCGAATCATCACTTGGGAGAATCCGCGGGCGCATGTCTGGTTTTGAGAAGACTCTGGATGACTCCAATAAGGCTGCGAATAAGTCCTGGGATTTACTGAACGCCGATTTAAGGAAGTTAAGAGAAGATCATACTGCTTCAGCTGCGAAAATGAAAAGCTTCAAGGCTGAGGTTCGCTCAAGGTTTAAAGACGAAGCAAACGTCCATGGCGACTTTGGCAAGCGCCTCGCTACTCTGGAGAATGCTGTGGAAAAACTGGATCTGAAATGACGAAATGGAGCTCTGTTCCCGCTCTTAGAACTTCTATGTTAAATAACTATAATAAGGCGTTGAGCCTCTCGATCAAAGTTTAACTTTGGGATTTTGAATGTCTGCTATGTATTGTTACAGCACTCGGCAGCTGGTTTGCTGGATCCTTATAATATAATCTAATCCTCTGTTTTAGTTTAAAAACAAATGGGTTCCAACCCCCATTACATAAAGTAAATGCAAATATATACATAAATGATTTCTTTTCCCAAGAAGATTTAATAATTGAATAACCTACTTAATCAAAGTCTTTGTAACTATATTCCTAACAACTAGGAATAAACTATTTGTTTTGTTCCTAATAGATCATTTAATTAAAATCAACTCGGTAACAACAAGGCTCGAACAAGCATCTCCATAGCGCGCAACACCTGTTTTTACGGATGAAGAATATACTTTGTTTTTCCAAATCTTTCCACGAATCTCCATTGTTTTGCGCTTGGGATATCATACTCAATCATTTCCCAAATAGACACTTCCAGATCCATATAGGCTTCATAAGACATAGTAGGCAACCCTCCTCTGACGATTAGAAATTTCTGCAATATCTCGAAGTCTTATGTTAACTTATCCACGATGACCTTTCCCATCAGCCCCTTTACCAAATCATCAAATTTAGAGTGATCCATACAGCTTTGCACTAGCATGCTGTGATAATATTCTTGATAAAAAAGTCACCCTTCATCGTCCCAGAAAGAAGGAAGGCCATCCTCAAACAATTCTTTAAAAGCATGCCTGAAATCATTAATACGTAAGGTCGTCTCATCATCCTTATCTTGCACTGTCTTCATAACATGATGTTTATGAATAAACCTTTTTGACCACAATACCATGGCCACTCTTTCTTTGATTCCTATATCTTGTAATTTTTGATAGGTTAATGAATTTAAGAAATTCAATGCATTCTGAGCTGTGCCAAGGGGCTTCCTCTCCATGGTCTCATTTACTAGTTTCAATCTTTGAAAGACTAAATTAACCAATGTACTTTGATCATCAATGAAATTCAAATAAGGCCTGAACTTAGTAATTTCCACAGACAATGTATCCCAAATTATGTGTTTAGCTCCCTGGAGAGGACCCTTTCCTATATTCCTTTCTTTTAATTCGTTAAGCTTCTTTTGTAATTGACCTTTATCCTATAATATCTTTTTCTTGCTTTCAGTCATTTTGGTTAGCTCAGATTTGATTTTCTCATTTTCTTCTTTTAACTCTCTTATCTCTACATCTTTCAAGCTGACCTGGGACATGGGCACTAGTAAATCATCAGCGGAAAAATCATTTAAATGATTTTCAATATTTACAATAGTCAAATCTTCATCAGTGGGAGTCTAGCTCATTAGTTCTTCTATAATCTCTTTTTCCTCATTTTGGTCTTTTTTCAGCCATGAAATTTGTGCTATTAACTCATTTCACTCTGTTTCCCATATGTTCTTTTCTTCTTGCAATTTCATAGTCTTACCTTTGTACTCCATCATATCCTGATGAATCTTATCCTTCTCCTCCTGCAATGCTAACAGCTCTGATGATTGAACATGTTCTGAACTCGGGATTTTCAACCTCTTCTTTAGTACCTGGAGGGCATTATCTTTTTCTTCTAAAAGTCTTCTGATCGCCTGGGTGTTTCCTGTTTCATCCCCTGATCTTACGATATCTACTTGCAATTTCTTTATTTGAATATAATTAGCCTTGTTCTCAACCTTCTCGTGTTTTAATTGGACCTCTAATTTGTCAACCAAAACTTGCAACTTGTTAATTTTTACCATAGCATGCAATAAATCTGAATAAATAATATCTCCTGTTTGTTTATGCAACTGTATTTTATTTGGTACAATGATTTTGTCTAATCTCACTTTCAAAAGAAAATTGATTTATCTGTACAGATTTCTTCGGAATCAAAGCAACTCTTTTCAATTCATCTGAAACTAATTCACTCGAAATTATTTTATCCGGTACACTGATTTTGTCTAATCTCACTTTCAAAAGAAAATTGATTTATCTGTACAGCTTTCTCTGGAATCAAAGCAACTCTTTTCAATTCATCTAAAACTACTTCACTCAAAATTTTATCATCTTGAGATATTGGTCTTCTTATGTGAACTGTCTTCATCTATTTCCATACTTTCAATCTCAGAAAAACTTCTTTTAATCAAAATATTAGAACTATCTGGCATTTGAGACACTGCAACTGATCCACTGCTTGTATTCTCATCGGATCCTGGAATTTCCACAAAGTAAAACAAATTGGCTGCTTCCTTCAAACCTTCATCAACCTGGTGATCAAATGGTTTATTTTTATTTGCTTTCTTTCTTAGAGAGATTATATGATAAGGATCATAATTGACCCTTTGTTCCCTTTGAAGATCCATGTTTTCCAATAATTTCTCTACTAACACCAATGCACCCTTGTTTTAAAAATAAAGGAACCAACTTTAAGAGGGAACTTGATATTGGAAGATTTTTTGAAAGCCCCGAAATGTTCCTCTTTTGCATGCAATCTCTGTCTCATGTATTCCAATGCAAATATCTGAGGGGTAAGGAAAGCAGGAAGCTTGTAAGTCTCTCCAGTAAAACTATATATTCTCAAAACTGTAAAGTCTTTATACAAGAACCAATCTCCAATCCTATCCTCAGGTGAAGATTGCATCGTACTCTTCATTTCTTCCAATACTCTGGGTAATACTTCATCAAACATCAGCTTATATATTTTTGACATAATGGAGTTGAAAAATTTGAACATATTGATTTGCTTAGGAAAATCTGAAGAGAATATAGTACTCAAGAATTGCAATTCAGTTACATTCGAACATAATAACATGTTCAGCAAGTATGATTGGTACTTGAAAAATCTGACTTTTGAAAACGACCAATTGGATATGGATAGCTTTTGCTAGATACTCGTCTAAACTGAAAACATTGACTGGCTGGGACTCAGACCCAAGACTAATTGAACTCATTTTTAATAAGAAACCCAAGACGACTTCACTAACATGATAGTCATCATCTAGACCTAAAACCTGACAGACCAAAGACACAACCAATTGAACTTCCTCCTTGAAGATGTGAATACGATACGGCAAAAAGAGACCTTCCAGTGACTGACCTTTGATAAGAATTCTAGACAAGAATTTACATCAAACTTCAGTTTTACAACTTCTGTACACTTCAGCCAAAATAGACTCATTTACAGACTCACGATTATCAGGGTAATTATCGTGAAAATTAAGGGTTTCACGGATAGATTTTGCATCAATTATACACAATATCCTAGATGTGGAACTGCTTACAATAACTCTCTCAGAAGAGGAATAATTAACTGCACACCACTCGACGAATTCAGGAAAGTGTAGGGTTTGCTCAATGGCAAAATGATACAGAAATGACTTACAAGCATTTAAAATGTCATTTCCCTACGAATTATATCGCCACAATCTCTCTTTAATAACTGATACATTTCCCACAGACAGAAATGAATTGTATACTCCTCTATCTCTATCAACTAGGCATTCTTCTCTTTCATCCAAAATTCAGTTAAACCCTTCTAACCCTTTCTCTTTATCCATAATATAGAAATGACGGCAATTCTATGAATAAAGCTCGAGTATTTGAGACTTACCTGTGACTGTAATTGCATATACTTGAAGTTGACTGTGAAAGGGTGGTGGGCTGTCCTTTTCATTCGTCCCGTCATGTACAACAACAATAAAAAAAAAATTCTTCAAATAAGTCAACTTCACTTTATATAGAATTCCATTCCAGAGACTCCCTTTAGTGGTTTTGCTCAAACCATTTTCCTCCGCGGAATGTACCACAAGCTGCCACGTGCACCATGGTTTCAATTCTGCTACCGCTTTTTTACTCCAACCGTCATGCAACTCTATCCTCCGGATCCAATGATGACCATTGATGAATTTTCATTTTATTTTCAAGCCATCAGATTAACTTACACGTACACATTCCACTGAGCATTTTTGTTTTTATCAACGTGCAACTTCATGGAGAGGACTTTTTACCGACCGTAGATTTTTTCGACCCAGTTTCATGACCATCGATCTTTGCATCCTATTAACTATCTCGGCACGCCCTTATCTTCCATGCATCTTCACAGAGCGGACCTATTATAAGCCATCGATCTTCACCTCCTCGTTCTATACCATTGGATCATGTGATGATTTCATTGTTTATGTGCCCTTTTATCATACATTCACAATATTATATTTAACCAAAGTTTCAAGTAACCATGATTTCTTTTTACCATGCTTCCTTCGACACTCTGCTAGCTAAAGGCTATTAACACCTGGTGTGAGTGATATTTGATGTTTCCTTTCCCTTTTTCCATCCCTTGGTTTCATCAAATCATTGAGGAAGGCATGATATAGTTAATTTAAGAGCCTTTTGATTTATGCGAATAGTATTTTTTGGTTCTTTCTACCATGGGATTGCCTTAGGGTTGAAAATTAGTATGGGAAAACAAGTTAGCATTGCCTTAGGGTTGAAAATTAATATGGGCAAACAAGCATCATCAAGACAAGCTAAAAGGAATAAATCAACAAATATTACAAACTGATATAAATGTATTTAAAGCATTCTTTTCATTCCTTAATGTGCCAAGTAGCAGAACTGGAAATGTCTATTCTTCACC